>NDXB01012399.1:0-30680 GCA_002631895.1 Agapornis roseicollis | reverse complement strand
CAGTGTGGGCCCTTTTTGTGGGGGGGGGGGGGGGGGGGGGGGGGGGACACGGGGAACGGGGACAGACATTGATATGCAGATGCTGTGTGTCACGCACCACAGCGGCTTTGTGTTGTGATGTCCACATGTAGGATCCCTGAAGCGACACAGAAAAGAAACTGAGTGGAATGCTCGGTGCCGGAGCGTGGTGTGGGAAGCGCTGCGGTGATGAAGCAATTTTCTAATGCAGACGTATTTCCAGGAGGCCTTGGCTAGTAAATCACACTGTTCATATCGCATGTTCACTCCTTCCCAACCTTTGAATTTCCTCGGGTTCGTTTCAAGCGGATGTTGTTTATTTTCTGGCCAGGCTCTTCTTTTGCGGGAAGGACATTCAAAACCTAAAAGTGGTGTTTGAGTGACTGTTGTGCTGTCTCAGAGCCAGGCTTAATGTGCACAGAAGCCACGGGATGAAGGCCAGGCTGGATGTGTTCTGGGCAACTTGATCTAGTTGAAGATGTTCCTGCAGTGATTGCAGGGGGTTGGACTAGATAGATAAGCTCTGAAGGTCCCTTCTAACCCAAACTGTCGTATGATTGGCCATTATCTGATGCCTTTTAAGTGCGATGCTTGTGCTTTGCCCTCTCTCTCGAAGCACAGCTCTGTTTGAGTGCGTCTGGCTCCTCCTGCACGCCTCAGCTTCTCACAGAGCAAGTAGCTTCCCAAGGAGCTGCTGGTGTTGATCAGCGTGCATGAGCTTGTGAGCCACCACTGGAAAACATAGAGGTGAGCCCTTTACTTTGTTGTGATGTAGGAATGGCACTGTGTGGATAATACAGCTCAGGAAGACACCTTCTAGATTGAAACTTGACTTGGGCTGCAGGAACTAGAGCCCATCTCATACTCTCCAGAGGACAAAATGCTCTAAGCTAGAAGTCAAGTTTGTTGGGTTGGTTGGGCTGTGGTGTTTGCTCTCTGAGTTACTCACTTGGAGTTTGTTACTTTCCTGTTCTTGTTTCCTTGGACAGTGAGCCCCTGCTACCAAAGTGCTTGAGAAGCCTGTCAGCTTGCAGGACAAGCAGCACAGCGTGTGTGCTTTGCACCCAAGCTGCTCTTTGAGCAGCATGCCTGTGGATGGGTGCTGCCGGGGCTGGCTGACAGCCATGGCTGACTCTGAAGGCCAGAGCTTAAAGGCTTAATAAAATTAGAAAAGAGTTTGTTTTATCTTCTAGATGGTGCATTGAGACCTGTTACTACAGTGTGAGTTGCTGACCTGCCTGCTGCTCCTCGTGGTGTTGTTTGTGTAGGTACATGGGAGCGTGTTGTGCTTTGTCCCCACAGCACTCTTGGGCTCAGTGTTGAGCTAAGGGGTAAAAAGAGAGTTGAAGCAGCAAGGTGAAATGAGGAAATGCCCCAGGTACATGTGGTGCGGGAATTAACCACCAACTCCTCTGGGAAAAGGAGCTAGCAGCTGGGTGTTAGGTTGTAGATACGGAGCAGAGTAGGTTTAGGGTGTGAGTTTTGTAGGTTGGATTTGGAAGTGAAGAGCCTGGGCATAGGAGTCTGTGTTCTGTCTGAGCAGCTGGCTGTGGCAGAGCTATGAGCACAGCTCCCAGGGTCACTCCTCACTCGTCTTGGCTGCTACATGGACACATCGGGGGGTTGTTGGTCTGCAGTGGCCATGGAAAAGCTACAGCAGCAGCAAATAGCTGAGGCTTTATCTTAGTGTGTAAGAGGTTTAGAAATTGTAAATAATGAACCAGCAAACCAACTCGTAGCTCAGGAATGGTGCTGTGTGTTTCGCTGTCCTAAAGCAATCCAGCTTCTGCCGTGCTCTGGAGGAGCACAGGCATTCCTTACTGGAGGGGTCCACCCTTCCCAGTGCTGCTGTGTTCCTGCATCTGCAGAAAGAAGAATGTGTGGCCCCACGTCTAGAAAAACCTTCTGGCTCTTGCTTTCAGGTCCAGCTGCTTTGAATAGTGCTGTGCTCTCTTCTGTCTTAAACCTGCTTCTGTGTTGGGCATCGAGCTGCTTCTGTGGATCTGGGTGTGCATCTTCCATGGGGTGGGTGTGAGCAGGGATTTGCATGTATGTGGGGTGCGCAGCCATGTACATCCTCCTGAAGATCAGAGGTTTTATTCTGGGAATCCAGATATAGTTCCATGTGATCAAGTGCTCATGAAGAAATCATGTAATCCATACTTGGGGCAAGTCCAGGGCTTAGAATTCTTAATAGCCTTGCTCCCTGGCTCTGCAACATGTGCTGTGCTAAATACATCTGAGTAGTCAAGGTCTCTGCTTCTGATGGTTTAATTTGGACAGTGAATATCACTTAACAGTAGTGGTTTATTACATTCGTTTCACTCTTACTTTTCAAAGAATCCTTCTGATGCATTCAGGCTCCTGCCCTTTGGATGCTAATGGACTTCTGCTGAGATTTTGTTTTTTGTTATTACATAGCACCATGGCTCCCGTGTGCAGGGGCTCAGTATGAAGAATGCTCTGCCCTGAGACAATGCCTCCATTCATGGGTCTAATACAATGGGGGTGGAACAGTTCAGTATCTGAAATCAGTATGCAAAGCCCCATCCTAATCAATGGGGTTTGGGTGTCTGCTGCTACAGAGAGCTGAGTTGTTCTTTCTGGACCAGCCTGTAGGTTTCAGTGCTAAAATAAGCACTGCCCTGAATCAGTTTTTAGAAAGCAAGAAAAAAACTCTTGAGTTCACATCTTAGCAAGACTGGAGTATCTGGGGAAATCATGGTAGATTGAGGTGAGCTCTGTGTGATGTCCACAAGTATTTCTGCCTGTCCTTTTCGAGGTAAAACTCACTACAGATAACGCTGGTCCTTGCTTCCTCCATCCTGCCCATGGCAGGGGGTTGGAACTAGATGTTCCTAAGGTCCTTTCCAGCCCAGACCATTCTATGATTCTGTTGTCTTTGTGGAACTGCTGGAGCATTGAGCAAAAAGCCCAGCTGAGTGCCGGCACTGTGAGATGCTGGTGGCTTTATGTGCTGTATTGCTCATCTTCCAAATACTGTGATTTTTGCAAACCTTTCGTATATTCTTTTTAGTCCATCCATGTTGGCACTTGTTACTGACCATCGAAACCACCTTATCAGCTAGCAGACAGATGTTTTGTTTAAAGGAGGGGTAGCGGCACTATTTTGTCCCAGCCTGTAGGTTAAAATGGCTTCTAAATGCACTTCTGATAATCAAGTTTTGTCATGTAAAATGTAAGAATAATGGAATCATAGAATAGTTTGGGTTGGAAGAGACCTTCATGAGTCCGTCTGCAGTGAGTGAGGACATCTTGAACTAGATCGTACTGCCCAGAACCACATCGAGCCCGGCCTTGAATGTCTCCAGGGACAGTGTATCTACTGTCCTGCACAAATCCAAGCATGCTGCAACATAAACTTTATAACCAACAGACTGAGTCTGGAAGAGGAGCTGCAGCTGTTTGGCAGCAATGTTTGAGGACAGAGAGTCATCCTGAGGTCCAAACTGAGGCAGCTCAGGGATAAGCAGGAAGGTCAGCATCCTTCAATATTCACAGAGTATGTCTTGAGAGAGTGTCTGGGCTGGTGTTTCTACATTGCTGTAGCAGGACAACGTGGCATGTTAAGAGGAGTTTGAGCAGCTTGTACCAGAGGAGCCTTGAGTACTGGCTGTGCATGAAGTAAACATAAAATTCCAGAATTTATAGCAACCTTTGCAAAGAGTTATCATTGAAAGCCTGGAACAAAGCTCTGATGTGCTGGGATGTATCTTTTATGAAAGCAGTGTATGGGTCTCTGTTTGTTCCTCTCATAACACCTTTTGATTTAATGCTGGGGTGAATTAATCCATCGCAAAATGGGGAACAGAGACTAGGGTAAATCCTGGCAGAAACAGGTGAAAAAAAAGGCTAATGGGGAGCATCTTCTATGTGGCTCTACCCAGGCAGATTGGTTTGTTCGCCCAAGGAGTAAATCTGCAATCCTGAGGAGTATTCCAGATTAATTAATTGATTTTCATTCTAGCTATGTTTTGCTGTAACTCTGGTGCCAGAATATCCCATGTATCCTGATAGCATGGGATGCGCTGGGGACATGGCATAGGCATGATGTCCTGGTGGTGTAGAACCTGCCAGTGTTCCCATCCACTGTGCTGTCTTTAGCAAATCTCTGGTCTCAGAAGAGCATGGAGTTGTGGGAATGACCTTGTGATGCCCAGGCATCAGCTGGAGAAGGCCAGAGATGCAGGCCATACCAGGGTGGCTGAGATGTACCATGGCTTGTGTCTGGAAACACTGTTGGTCCTTGCACTCTCCGGTTGGTACTTAAGCTAACAAGCATGATTTGTGTGGCAAAAGCTGTCTTTAATCTCTCTCAATCTCAGTCATGAGGCTCTAAGGTGAAAGGGTTTATAGAGACTGAAATGAATCAGGCCTGGGAGGTGGAGGCGGCCACCAACTGATGCAGTCCTGGAATAGCCAGACCGTGTGATCCCATGTGCCGGGTACAGGAATACTACTGGATGGGTTTGTTAGTGGGTGGCATTTAAGCCAGTTGTAGTTGCTGTCTGGTCTTAAGGAGTTCTGTCACTCGTGCTGTTCTCTGTGAAGGCTGGTTTGACCTCTGTCAAGTAACACATTAGCCAGGCAGTGTGTTGGAGACCTGGCTCCTGAGTGCCGCCACACTGAGCTTCAGGCAGTGATCCTGACAAAGGCAGCTCTCAGCAAGCCAAGCCATAACTGCAGAGACCAGCAGTGGTGATTTTGGTCACCCAGGTGCCTGCTGATCCAGTGTTAATACTGGATGTGGTTTAGGGATCTGCTGCTGGATCTTAGCTGTGGCTTCTTGGATGTTGCCCACTGCAAGTGATTAGAAAGACTGAAAAGCATGTCAAAAACTTGCAGAAAAAATTCTTGTAGAAATTTAATCCTTGGGCAGGGGCTCTGGGAATAGGAGATAGGAGGCCGGAGGAGGCTGATGCAGTGTAAGGAGATTTGATGCAGCCCAGGACATGGGTGGTTTCTGGCTTCAGACACACATTGCCAGGTCATGGTGAGCAACCCAGGTCCTTCTCCTCAGGCTGCTCTTGGTCTACACGCACCTACCTCAGGGATCAGCTGCTGCAGGGCAGTGGTTTGGTGGGATGGGGCAGGGATAGATTGTACCCATCTGGTACCGAGGCATTAACATTTTACCTTAAATACATTGCTTCATATGCAGGCTTGGTTGTAACTCACACACTCAGGCTGAAGGCAGCAGCAGCAGCTTTAACTTGCACTGAAGTGAGGACAAAACTCAGCTTAAGACTTGATCACATGTTAAAGATGCAAGAGAAGAAAGATGGGAGCTAGCTTCACCACTAGCTGGGTGAAGGGCTCCCATCCATCCAGCATGGCTGTGACAATTCAGCTGGGAGGTTAGAGAGCCTGCTTCCCTCTCCAGGCTGGCAGCATTCCCTGCACAAACACTTATGGACAATATATTATGGCCCATCAGAACTAGAAATAGGTGTTTTCTTTCATGAAAATGTCTGAAAATTGCCCTCTTCATGGCATGAGGGCTCTGCATTCTTTGAGGTGTTTAGTATAGCTTTAAAATGGAAGTGTGCATAATCCTTGGTTCCACATTGACTTATGCTATAGAAAACTGTACTGCTGGCGAAATTAAACTACAGATCCAGAAAGTGAGTGTCAAAGGAACGGGTGATTTGCATTCAAATCCTTACACTTTTCCATAACTTAGTGACAATAGGTTGTGACAGTGTATAGGTCATACAGAAACAGCTTAGAAGTAGAGAGGAACATGAAAATACCTTTGGATTTGGTCAGTGGAGACCTCTGCTTACACAGGTGGGCAGTGAGGTATGGTGATGTGATAGGAATGGAGCATCCAGGTTTCCTTTTGAGCTGCTGCTTCACCTCCCTCCTTTAGGGTCTCTGGTTGGGTAGGGGGGAGAAGAAAGACCAACACAGTGACTGAAGGTCATTGTGCTCCTGAGCTTTTTGGGGTGATCTCACTTGCAGAGCAGTGCACCAAGCCTGTTAGCCATTAGAAGAACATGAAAGAATTTCTGTGCAGATCTATTTATATTGATATTCTCAAAACCAGAGCAAGTTAGAAAGCCTTGGAACTGCTGGGGAGTTCATTTCAAATATTGCAGATATGCAGACCGCTCTTGCCTTCCAAAAATAAAGCCAGGGAAGGGAAGACCAGGGTGTACGGGCTGACATGGACTTTGGGATCAGGACTAGGGAGCCTGTCTTGTGCTTTGGACTCTGTGTATCTGCACATTTGGGGTCAGGCTGCTCCATCCCAAGGCCGTGTTGTGGGGAGCTGAGTGTTCCCATAGGAGCAGATTTGTATAGGAGCCATGTCCAAACTGGGCTCTGACTAGCTCCAAACCCCAGTGGATGTGCACAGGCTCTTTGTGCTGATGCCAGTCTGGGTTTCAAAACAGGGCTGCATTAGAAACATATTTAGAAACGTGTTTAGAAACATCTCTGCTTATTACTGTGGGGTTCCGTATAAAACAATGCTCATACAACAGTCTTTTTAAAGTGAAAATTAAGCTGCTGCATCCAGAAATCCCTGACAACTGCCTTGTAAAACAGTCTTAAAGCCTATCTGTCTTGACAGTGTGTGTTAATGGCTTAATAACAATGGAGCTCTGTCACAGCCCTGCTGTAGTTTTTAGTGGTCTGCTGTGCTGTCCTCCAAGCTGGGATCCCCTCAGTTTTCCATAATGAAGCTAAATCCCCACAAACTGGGTATCTGGGGAGGTGTTTTCCAAATGAGGAGGCATCTGGAGCGGGAAGGGAGGGATCTCAACTCCTGGCAAAGGATTTGCTCATGGTTGAGCACTTTCTGTTGGAGAACCTTGGGTTCATTCTCATCTGTAGCCATGAGGAACATGGGAGCTACCAGGATTTCCAAGAATTCAAGTAATTGAATGAACTCCACAAGCAAAAATTCCAGCTCCATAAACACATATTTTGCTACAGTGCAGATTTTGTGCCACTCGCTCTGGGGAAGGGGATATGAAATCCAGGCATACGGCACTGCATGCTGCAGGGTTTTAAATCTCAGTTTTTGCTCTCCTGTGTGCGTGCGAGGGACGGGATTACTGGTGCAGACCAGCATCACTGCTAAGCTGAAGGATGTTTTTAATCTCAAGTAAAAGAGCAGCCACAATGCTTTATGCATACCTGGGCTTTAGTCATCCCCAAAGAAGGTTTTGTGTACAATCCTGGCAGCTCCACTGACGGGGTGAGTGCCTCCAGAGCGGCTCTGGGGGGAACAGAGACATCAAAGCATGAACGAATGGAGTCGAAGAGCGTTGCTGGTGAAGTATTTGAATGGTCAGTTTTACTTGGCAAACATTTGGGAGAACGAGTAAGTTCAGCCAAGCAAATGCAGAATCCTTGGGCTAAACAAGGAATAAAACGCAGCATAAGGCTGGGTTTTGTGTTAGTAAAGTGCTGCTGTGCTCTGGTGAACAGGGAAGTGCCAGGCTCTGTCCAGCCTTCCCTCCCTCTCCCCTGAGGTTAACTTAACCCATGTTAATGATTACCAGAATGTACTTTGAGGCAGGTTATTTGTTTTCTCTCCTCACGATGTGCAAGAGCGGGTAATGAAATTAATTTGCACACGTTGTGAGTTTGCAGGGCTGGCTTTGGCCACGTTGCCACGATACTGTGCAGTGCCGGCAGCTCCTGTTTGCACAGCCAGGGCAGTGCGCTTCTCTCCTGAGTAAACACAGCTCCAAGGAGAGCTGGGAAGGACCCAGGCGTCAGAAATGCTCTCTCCAAAGCCAGTGTGGTGCTGTGCAGGGTCTAACATCCCTTTCCCATGCAGAGCATAAAGTAAAGAGGCAAAAAAAGCCCTGAAATTCCAGTGTTGCTCCTGCAAGGCGTGGAGCTCATGGTGCTGCCACTCAGGCAGCTGAGCAGCTGGTGAATTCAGATCACAGAATCATTGAATAGTTTGGGTTGGAAGAGACCCTAAAGCTCACCCAGTTCCAACCCCTGCCATGGGCAGGGACACCTTCCACTGGAGCAGCTTGCTCCAAGCCCCTGTGTCCAGCCTGGCCTTGAACACTGCCAGGGATGGGGCAGCCACAGCTTCTCTGGGCACCCTGTGCCAGCGCCTCAGCACCCTCACAGGGAAGAGCTTCTGCCTTATCTCCAACCTCGACTTCTCCTCTTTCATTTTTAACCCATTACCCCGTGTCCTGTCACTACAGTCTCTGATGAAGAGTCCCTCTCCAGCATCCTTGTTGCCCCCTTCAGACACTGGAAGGCTGCTATGAGGTCTCCATGCAGCCTTCTCTTCTCCAGGCTAAACAGCCCCAACTTTCTCAGCCTGTCTCCTTACAGGAAGTGCTCCAGCCCCTGAGCATCCTCATGGCCTCCTCTGGACTTGCCCCAAATGCTCCATGTCCTTCTTATGCTGAGGACTGTTTCTGTTAGGAGTGTCATGGTGTGGCTGCGTGGCTGCAGGAAGCGCTGGGGAGGTGGCAGGGCTTCACCCTGCAGAGGGACCTGCAGCTACTGGGGTTTTCTTTACTGGGGGATAATAGCAGCTTTCAGGTCTGGATGAGCCACTTGCTGATGTGGTGCTTGGTGCAGTGTTACTGTGAGGACCAAGAACATCTTCTCTGCCTGCTGTGATTCTGATGAGAGCACATGTGTGCCTGGTGCAGGCCTGGGGGACCAGGTATAAATAGCACCGCTCCGGTTGTACCATTCCCCACTATAACCTCATGATTTACGCTCCAAGGCTTGGCTCTGCAGGGCACTTCATGTGTTATTTTGATGTGTCTGCAGACTGGCTTTGGGCTGATCTTGGGGCAGACGCTACTTTTTGCTTGCAGCTTGTGTTCTTCTTCCTTGCGGTCAATAAGACTGACTTTGATCCCTCCCTTCTCCAGGTGCTGCTCCTCAGCTCCGTGTTGTCACACTGGGTTCCTCAGGCTGGGGGAGGTGAATCCAGCAGGCAGCTGGGAGACAGGCCTTTCTTTTTTAAGGAAGACAAGGAGGCGGCGGGGAATCTGTGTGGTTTTTTTATACCCCAACTTGCCACACGTCTGTTTTGTCTGATCAGTGTCTTGCCGAAGATGCTTGTGCTCCCCGGTGAGCCGTGGTGCCAGGGACATCTGCAAAGCCTCATGCTTCCCAACGCAGCACGTGTCAGGTCTGCTCCAGATATGCTTAACTTGGCTCTGTTTAGGCAAGTGTATAAGCAGCAGCTTTGTACCAAATTGTCTTACAAGAGGCCTCCTGTACATGTAACTTCATCAGGCTCTAAGTCAGGAGAGGCTCTCGGTTGTTTCTGAAGGTTGAGGGCCCATGTCCTTAAGGAAACAATCTGTTAGAACAGGCCCGTTTCTACAGTTTTCCATCATTCCTCTTCTGATGACACATTCAGCAACAGCTTTCTCTTATACAAAAACATACTCTTTTCAGTAAATACCTTCCTATGTCTTTTATCTACAATAGATCACCTTCAAAAGCACCGCAATTTGAGAGATGGAGGTGGAGGAAGGAGGGAGGAGAGCTGCGGATTTGTGACAAATGAACCTTAATTTGATTCCTTACAAACCAGCAGCAGGGTTGTGTTGTGTTCAAACCTTTCCTGCCAACCCCTGGAATGGCATGGCTGCTTTGTCCTTACGAGCTTACACCCAGGGTCCTTGGCAGTGTGTTGGCTCAGGCGTGTGCTCCTGCCAGGATACGGCACCACTTGCTGGACCAGGAATGGGAAAACCATATGGGGAATTTGGCTTCTGAACCAAGATGAGCAGAAGTGATGAAGGTGATGGGCAAGGTGCTTCTCCCCATGTGCCTGGCAGCAGCAGGGGCATGAGGTTGCCTGAGAGAAACCCCTGCTTGCTGTTTTGCCACGCTGGCTGCAGTGCATGCAGCCCCACAGAAGCCACAGCAAGCTTCTATTTCCCTGTCATACAGCTTGTTAAATAGCAGCGCGGCGGTGGCCTGTCGTCAGCAGATGCACAGCTACAGATGGAGCTCTGCTTCCAGCTCGAGCTGAAAGAATCTGGGAAATCCACTGTTCCTATCAGCGCTGTGGAGCTTGGGGGACCACAGCATGGGGGAGCATGGTGACAGTGTTGCTGGGAGGGGGAATGGTGGTGGCTGGGAGGAAGCATCAGCCATTCCAACTGCGTGGAGCCAGCTCTGGGAGCGGTGCCGTGTGTGTGGCTGCCCTGAAGCCCAGCAATGTGCGACACAGACCTGCCACAGTGCTCCCTTTCTTTCCCTGCCTGTACCGCAGACCCAGGTCTCACTCCTAGCGCAGTGCTTGCCCCATGCTGCCTTTGTGCTGTGCTTGCTCCATGCTGTGTTTGTGAGAAAGGCTTACCCTGCCGGAGCGCTGCCCTGGCAAAAGTGGAGCTTTACATGGCCTGGACTTCCTCCCTTCCTCAAGTTCCTTTCATGCTTGCAGACTTCCCAGTTTAATGTGAGCAATGAATCAGTGTTTTCCATTAACTTGAGGGAAAATGGCACACAAGTATGGTGTGTTGCTGGGAGTACAATGGTTTGCAGCTTTGATGCATTGCCCTGCACTGGGGTTTGGTGGTAGTGGTGGGTTTGGCTGCCACATCTCGTGGTGGACAGTGACGCCTACAGATGCCAATGGTGGGAGGTCTGTCTGCCACGGCCCTGTCTTTGTTACTGGAGAAGGGAACTCCTCCAGAGCAGGGGCTGAGGTGCTGATCTCCTCCAGGGTGTTTGAGGGTTTAGGAGGCTGGTTTTCCAAATCATAGAATCCCAGACTGGTTTGGGTTGGAAGGGACCTTAAAGCTCATCCAGCTCCAAGCCCTGCCACAGACAGGGACCCCTTCCACTGGAGCAGCTTGCTCCAAGCCCCTGTGTCCAACCTGGCCTTCAACACTGCCAGGGATGGGGCAGCCACAGCTTCTCTGGGCACCCTGTGCCAGCGCCTCAGCACCCTCGCAGGGAGGAAAGCCCATGTCTGAAGTTTCTTGATGGAAGCCTGTGTGGGCAGTGTCAGATGGTGAGGACCTCAGTGCTCAAGGCAGGTTCTTGCCAGCACGAGGTCAGGGTATCATCCTTGCTGCATGTTTCCAGTATTGGTGGGTGAATAAACTTTGAGCAATATGTTAATAGAAGGTTTAGAAAGCCAGTATGGCACTTCTGCTTTGTAAGTGTATAACTGAAGTCATTTTGTTAGCCTGGAAAATCAGAGCAGCCAAGTTCTTGCTGTCTTCCCTTCTCTACTGGAATGATTCTCAAAGGTTCTGGGTTTTTCTGGTTCTGTGCGTGTATTTTTTTAATGTCCATGTCTATTCAGTTCTTGCTGTCACTTAAAAGCTGCGAGTAGTATGGCAAACAAATACCAGTTTTGCTGCAGAGTGTATGTTTGGATATGGATAAAACATTAGGCTCAAACCCGCTGGCCTCAGTTGAAAAGGCGACAGAGGCAGACGGCCAGAGCAAGAGTCCTGGGTTTGCAGACCCTAAGTAAGAGTAAAGCAGTGAAGTTCTGTGTTTGCTTTTTCCTCAAACCCTGATGCCTTCAGGGCCCCTGCCTGGAAAGTGGTGATGTGTGAGATCTATTCTGTTGCCTAATCCCTGCTCCTCAATTCACCAAACTATTCCCGTGGTTCCCACGCTTGGAGGCAGCTTTGCATGGTTGCGGTGGGCACGAGGATGCTGAGATGGGGAGAGGGAACCTAGGAGCAATTGTGCAAGAATGGGGAGGAAGAGAAATGTTTTGCTGAGATTACCATGGTCTCTCATGCTCGCAGCTGGGAGAAGATGTTACTTGGCTCTTGCGACATCGTGGACTGCGCACAAGTTTAAACACAGACATCCCAAAGGACGTGTTCAAATCCTCCACGGGTTGAGCCTGCTCTGTGTGAGGCTGGTCTCAGCAGACCTACAAGCTGAGGGTCTCCTCAACTTGAATATCCTGTTGCAGTGGCCATGGCACCTCTTACAAAACATTTTTGGTTTCTTTCTTTCTCCTGTAATTAATGTACTTGGTCATTGTCTCCTCTTGGGCTTGAGGCCTTATTCAAGTCATGTATGTTTCTTTGTGGTAAAAGCTGGGCTTTGTCTTAGACTTTGATCTAATGAAGCATGTAACACAGAAAATCAGATGGGACTGAAGCAAAGTCTTGTTCAGGGCTTTACCGCAGTGTGTATGTATATTGTGTGTGTGTGTGCGCTTGTCTGTGTATGTGTGTGCATGTACATATGTATATGCAGAGACAGACACTAGGAATACGTAGCATTCCTAGTATTTGTATAATTAAAGTAGCCCAAACTCACAGGAACAGGTCTTACTCTGCGGGTAAAATCTGCCTGCTGTGCCCTTGCCTGGGTGCAGGTGCTGCCCAGGAAGACCTTAGAGCAGCTCCAGTACCTAATGGAGCTCCAGGAAAGCTGAAGAGGGGCTTTGGGCAAGGGCCTGTAGGGACAGGCCAAGGGGAATGGCTTTAACCTGCCAGAGGGGAGACTGAGGTGAGCTCTTAGGCAGAAGCTCTTCCCTGTGAGGGTGCTGAGGCGCTGGCACAGGGTGCCCAGAGAAGCTGTGGCTGTCCCTGGCAGTNGAGCTCTTAGGCAGAAGCTCTTCCCTGTGAGGGTGCTGAGGCGCTGGCACAGGGTGCCCAGAGAAGCTGTGGCTGTCCCATCCCTGGCAGTGTTGAAGGCCAGGTTGGACACAGGGGCTTGGAGCAAGCTGCTCCAGTGGAAGGTGTCCCCTGCCTGTGGCAGGGGGTTGGAGCTGGATGAGCTTTAGGGTCCCTTCGAACCCAAACCATTCTGATTCTTTGATTCTCAGAGGCAAGCATGGCACAGTTATTGGTGATTTAGTGACCTAATGGAGACACCTGTGTTAATGTAGATGGCTGAAAATAAGCACAAATGCATTCTTGTCTCCTTTAGCTTCCTAAGCCTTCTCTTTCTGCAGCTAAGTAGCAGATGGGGCTTGGAGGAGGCAGCACAAGCTTTCTGTAGGAATGGTGTTCACCCCACAGCCTCCCCGTGGGACAGACTGCTCATGGCAGGAATGGGAACACGGAAGATGCGCAGATGGGGAGCACGGAGGAGCCTCGGACAGAGCAGAACGTGCTAGTAGACCCTGCCAGCCTCTCATGCCCGGGTCCCCGTGCTGCCATTGGCACAGTGGGGCAGGTGACGCAGCTCGCTGCTGGTGTACCGTCAGTTGCTGCTGCTTCATCTGTTGCCCTTTGGGTCACTGTGATTCAGCTGGCATCAAATCAAGAACAGCGATGGTCAGGAATTGTCTTTGCTATCGTATTTCTCTGTCTTGAAAGTCAGGCTCAGCTCATCTCCGGGGCTTGGCTGATGCTCATGAACCTCTTGAGCTGCAGAGCAAACCACAGCAAGCAGCAGCAAACTGCCCTGGGAACAGAGCAGATTGTGCGGAGCTGTGTTGTTTAAATGTTCCCAGAATCAAGCAGCCCTGGGGAATCCCCATCTTCCCCTGCTGGCAGGACCTTCAGTACAGGCTCTTGGCATGTTGAATGGGGAGGCTTAATCCATGATGAGCTGCAGGTAGAGGCTTTGCACTCCTGGCACCTCTCAGCTCATCAGGGTTGCACATTGTTCCTGTTTGGGGCTGCATGTTTTCCTCTTCAATGTGTGCGATGTGCAATACATGGTGCTTAGAGTTAGTGTTGCAAATCACTCTGTAGGTGCACTCGGTACTGTTCAAGTCCTTAGGATGTACTTCATTAGGGAAGCAATTTTCCTCCCATATACAGCAGCTGTGGCAATATCCGAATGGAGTTCATCACTATTGTAAAGAGGTTGATGTACAAGAAGTCTGGTAGATGATTGTGCTGGCAGATGTGGTTACAGCTCTTCCTTGGTTGAAGCCTGATGGGTTGAAGCCCTCCCTGGCAGGTTTTGGTCTGAGCTGGTGATCTGGAGCCATCCCGCTCTCATGCCGAGAGGGAAGTGGTGTTGTAATCAGCTCTTCCAGTCTGACTAATAGTGTTGAGGCAGGGCTGTACACTGCTCCAGCCTTCCTGTAACACACCAGCCGCTCCAAAGGTTTCATCACAGCTGATCCCACTCCCAGACCGCAGCTCGCAGCAATGACTGAAACAACAGTTTTGCAACCTTGGCCAGAGCCCAGGCGATCAGCAGCATCCAGAAATGTGGCAATGTCAAGAGGCAGCTGCGTATAGGTAATTGAGGGAAGGGTTTGTGGGAAAACATGCTCCCGGAGAAACCACACAGGCAGAGTGGTTGTTCGCGGCTGCAGGGTGCTGTCAGGGCTTGCCTTTAGTTTGGACCATCCCAAGAATGGTCCCAGCTGGAGTATTCTGAGTCAGAGGGTAGTTGGCCAGAGTATAATCTTGTTAAAGTGTAATATTAAAACACAAAGTTGTCATTATTTGAGACCATTGCCGGGTCTTCTGATGCTGGGACTGGTTTAATGTAGTGAGTCATTGCTGGAGAACTGTTGAGGAGTTGGACTGGCGAGGTCTTTATCATCATCTTGACTGAGGGCCTTGAAGACATGGGTGCACTAAGAAATACTGGGAAAGGGCATCTGTTTCACAAATGATTGAAATAGTAAGAACTGCTTTAATTCAGTAATGTTGTTTAATTCAGTTCAATTTAAGTAACATAGTCTGCTTGTCTGGCTTATGTCTGAGAAGGCAAGCATGCCTTGCCCGAGCCACGTATAAGTGCATCCAAACATGAGTAGTTACAAACTCATCAGGAGGTCAGGGAACACTGTGGGTGAAGGCAAAATAAATATTTGAGAAAGGCAGAAGAAAGGATAGTTATTGTGGGTACCAGGTACTGACTGTGAGAACAGGTGGAGGAGAAGCAATGCAAAGAGGTGAAGAATGATGTGCTATCTATAAGAATTGATAAGGAGCAACATCCCCCATCAAAAGCCAGGAATGGAAATATACCAAGTTCCCCATAAAGAACATGGAGAAAAGATGTTGAGTTGAAGGTGATGGTATGACAGAGCTGTGCTAGATGTGCCACTGTGAACCCAAGATGTGCCCACAGGCAAGCGTGCTTTCAAGCCAGCTGTGGTCAGAGCAGGGAAATGCAGAGATCTCAGTGCCCCTTGTTTTGGGTGACGGCTGTAGGAATTAGCACCTCGTGCTAATTCTGCACTATCTCATTAATAGCTAATCTTTGTGATTAGCCATTGTAAGGGTGCTGAATGAAACACCTGTATTTGCACTGCTGTCTTGCAGGCCTCCTGCTGCTCTTGGGCTTATGTACCTATGGTGGAAAAAGAACCAAGCTGGAGCACAAAAAGCAATTGTTCATGGTTTCCCAAAGTGCACGGCTCGTCAGTGCTTGTGAGCAAGTTTAGGCTGTGTGGGCTTTGTCAGGTAAAGGAAATCTGGTGAGGAGCAGGTCTTTGATGTTGGGAGCATGTCAGTGAACCAGTGCCAGGCAGAGTGCATATGGACAGTGCAGGTTGGAGGAGTGATGGTGGCTCTGTTGGATGTATATACCGGTTAGGGGGACACACGCAGGCTCAGCTGGTGCCGCTATATGGCACAGTCTTCACTGGGTGACAACCATCTCAGTGAAGGTGTCAGACAGGGATGCAGAAGGGCGCAGCTCAGCATGCTGAAAGACATTAACTTTCGGTCCTTTCCCCTGTGCTTTCCAGTGGGGGGTGGTGGTGTGTGTGTGCGGTGGAGTCCAATTTCGGACGTGATCTGTGTGAGTTGTTATTTTAAGGCATTTTTCAGAGATTCGAAGACACCTGTTTTTCTAGGACAGAGTCCTCAAAAGGAGCCTAAGGTTTTAAAATCTTTATGTTTCGATGGGGCTTGTTCATATTCCAGCCTTTTCAGACCAAACAAATGTGTTGGATTTGTGCAAATAACGTCTGTGCCTCTAATTGCCATCCCTGCACTGGTGTTCTGTGTAACGGTTACAGCCTCCAGCCAGCTTTCTTCTTATTGTCTGACATTTAAAGAAGTCTGCACAATCTTCTTTACTCCAAGCTGGCAGGGTATGGGCAGGCTCCAATGCACAGATCCTGGGCATGAGCTAATTTGTTGTGGCTTTAGACAGAGATGGCAGCAGCCTGGCTGCTCTGCTCACAGCGGGATGCAAGAGGCTGAGCAGAGCTGTAGTGGGGACCTGCAGGAGGGCAGGATTGGAGGGATGGGATGGGACAGGCAGCACAGGGAAAGCTGTCACTGTGCCTTGGATATGCAGCTGAAAGCATTTGAGGACCTCTGTGTTTGCATTTTCTCTTGTCGCAGATGGGGATGTTGCTGCTTGTGCTGGTGAAGGCAGGAGGGGTAGGGATGGGGGGTTAAATGTACACCAGGTCTGTTTGCTTTGGTGATGAAGTCTCCTCAGTGCTGGCTGGGTTGAAGGTGGGCTCCATTCGTCTACATCTGTGCCTGATTTGCCCATTGGCTTCACAGGGAGCCTGATCCAAGCTAACGGTGTGACTGGTCCCTTGCTGCCTCGTAGCTGTCTGGATATCCAGACAAGGCTGAGCATGGAGCCAGCAGTGCTCTCCTCCTCATCCTGTGTCTCAGAGGAATAAATGAGACCCCCCTTTCCCTTCCCATCTCTTCTGGGACTGCTGCCTTTTGAGGTCCTCCTCAGAGGTGTTTGGTCTCAGTGTGTGGCTCTGGCTTGGCATGCCCTGGGCAAAATAAAGCCCATTTCCAACCAGTTTCTCACCCCAACGAGGGGATAGGATCAGAACCTGTGGGTGTACGTGGCTGGGGCTGGCTCTGCAGAGCCATTGCTGTTTCCATCCAGCTTCCCTAGGCACGGCTCCAGCCCTAATCCAGGTTGTGCTCCCAGTGGTCCTGTTTCTGCGTCCTCCTGGAGGCTGCTGTGGGTGTTCGGGGGCAGGGGGAGCATTGGTGCCCTGACACCCGCAAGGCTGGGTGTCGTGTCCACTTCTCCAGGCAAAGCCATGTGTGTGGAACTGCAGAGCCTGCACCCACTGTGGCCTTCGCACCGGCCGTGGCTGGAGCCGGCCATGCCGAACCGGCTGGAGCTGCCACATCCAGGCTGGACGCATCCCATGGCAGGATTCCCACTGCCCATGGCTGCTTTCCCAGGGGAAAGGCGTGGGACCTGTGCCGTGCCGGTGCGGGGCCTGCTGCCGGCCCGGCAGAGGGGCTGGCATGGACCGAGAAGGCAGCGCAGGCAGCCAGGGCTGGCCACTGGCCAGAGGTAAATGGCTCCGTTGTTTTTCCCTTAGAAGTACGAGGGATTATATTCCATTGAGCTCACTTGGTCTCCCACTTCTCATTGTGCTGTAGGCATGTAATCATCTCGTTCAAGGAGCTTAGTTAATTGTTTACAAAATAGGAAGGGTGATGATCGTCTCCTGGTAGGGAGCTGGGGTTGAGAAGGGTGTCCTGGAAGGGGGTGTCATGTCTGGCTCCCACATTACGAAGGATAGAAGGCAAATTGTGATCCTGCATCCCTTCTAAATGCTTTGAGCTGGGGAATAGCTCCTCCAAACCGGGAATTTGTGCCTCCCCTCTGAGTCTTATTAAACGTGCTTAAAAATGAACTGAAGGCTTCGAGTTGTTGGTAATTGTTGTGCAAATGCACTACTCCCTCCAAGCTGTTAACCAGGCCAGTGCTCTGTTTACACGGCGAGGCAGCCAGCTTTCCAAGTGTAATGAGTCAGCTAGGGGAACAGAAGGGCTGCAGAATTAATCTGGCATCCGTCTGGCCTTTTCTCAGTTAAACAGGTTTTCAAAGCTCCACGTGAATAGGTGCCTACCCTGGTTACAAACAGCCACAAAGGCATTGGGAATGGGCAGTTTGATTGGGAATAAATTGGCAGCGTGCAGGCCAAGAGGCACTAGAAACTGTGGGTTTCATTTGGGACTGTTCATGGTAAGAAGCAGAGCTTGTCCTGGTATCAGCTGTGCTGGTCCCTGTGTTCATGACCATAAGTGAAGCTGCTTGTTTCTAATATCCTTTGCCAAGTGCAAATAAATCTCCATGGCCTGGCACGTCTGAATTTCCACTCCTTAGATTTGCAGCGAATGTTGAAGTGAGTCTGTTCAGGTGGCTGACTCCATGTCCTCCCTACTGACCCAGTGCTCCTGCTCCTCCCTGGCACAGGCACTTGCTCATCTCTCCTTCATCTGCACCTTAATGAGTACCAGTAGATGAAACCGGGGGGGGAGAGTCCTTAAGCTTCACAAATTGGTTCTTGGCGGCTGACAGAGTGAGGTTCTTGAGGCTGTAAATGATTGAAGCTGCTTCTAGAGGGAAGTAATTGCAGCTCCTGAGACCCCAACAACGTGCAGCATGGAGGGAACACCCTGTGCTCTGAATCTATGGGTGGTGGAGCATCTCCAGCGCCAGCAGAGCCATGCTGCTGTAAAATGTGACATCTCATAGGCAGTGAACCCCTGCCTGGATGTGCAGCTCTAGCCCCCAGTGTGCTGAGGACAGACATGCTGCCTTTCTAAGGTGGTGTTTTCAGTCAGCTGTTTTGGGGCTTAATTTGGGCACTTGATGCAGGTACTTCACATGATGAAGAGCAGATTTCTGTGGTCATCCCTTACTCTTAAAAGCTTTCCTTTTCCCATTTGCTCTGTATGGACATGCTGGGTTGGTATCCTGAATTTTCTGTACTTCACCCCCCCATCTTTGCTTCCCAGCTGCAGTAATGAGGAGGGCTGATCAGCCCACTTGTGTCTTTGCCAGCTCATGCCCTTTCCTGCTCTTGCAGCTAAAAGCAAAGGGTTGGGGGTCCCAAAAGCCAGAACCACCATCCCTGTGTTAAGCAGCATGACAGGAAGAGGCTTCAAGCCCCAAAGCCTTCATTCCTAAACATTGGTAACCATCCCATTGCCGAGGCAGAGGAGTTAGAGCAAAAGATTAGCCACCCTGGAAATTGCAGTCTCCTGCTGAAAATGTCACCTCTGGGATGTCTTAGCACTGTGGTTTAATATGAGCATTAGTGCTGCTGCAGTGCTGTGTTTTAAAGAAAAAACCAACACAGACCGACCCAAAGGACCCTAAAGCCTCTGAAGAGTAAACGAGGCAAGTTATGAAGGGATTTCCAGGGAACTTCTAAGACAGAAGGCTGATGGAAGCACCATGCTGGTGTTCCTCCAGCCTTAAACCCCCGTCCTACCCTGGCTGCTGCAGGTGAGGTGGGGCTGGGCTGCTCGGGACGCCGACCCAGCTCCACACTGCCTCATCTCCCGGCCCTGAGCAGGCGGGAGGCTTTGGCTCCTCTCCTCTCCTCTGTTTTCTTTCTCTCTCCCCGCCCACAGAATTCCCATCTTGTGATGGAGCGCTGCATGACTTTGTTCCTGGACGATTTCCTGCTATTGTGGCTCTGCAGAAACCCAGCCACTATTATAAGAAGTTAATGGGTGCAATGTGTAGTGTTGTCAGGTGGCAATTAGCTGGGGACAGAGTTTTCAAATGGTGCCTGTTTATGCCTTTCCAGCCTAAGTAAAAAGAGACCTTTTCTGCAGGGATTGATGTGGGTCACTTCTCAGAGATGTTCTGTTGCACAGATGCTTTTTAGCCTCTGGTCTCAGGAGAGGAGATATTTTTGTTCATCTAAAGAGACCTACCTTGGTTTTAGCCGGTATTTCTGATCCCTGTTGCAGCTTATGCTTTGCTGTATTTCAGATACCAGTTGTCTTTTCAGCTCTGTAACCAGGCAACACGTGGCAGGAGCAGGGAACGCTTTGTTATTCTCCAAATTGTCTCTACCTAGCCCAAGGTACTGGGGTGAGGAGCCCAGGGCAAACAGCTCTGGGAACACTGGGACCCCTGGGTACTTTCTGGTCGCATCTCATGATGGTGACATGTTCAAAAACTGTGTTTTATACATGGGTTTTGTAATTTAGGGATATGTGTGCTGGTCCTGTGAGTGTGTGCAAATTCAGTGTGACTGGCTGGGGCAGCAGAGCTGTTCCTGCCCCAGGCGCATCCCTGAGGATCCATCCCCGCATTGTTACACTCGGGATGGAGCTGTAGCTGCAAGGAGCTTTATGTGGACTTGGAGTGATGCTGGAGGTTAAGAGCCGGAGGGATGTTGTTGTCTGTTTGGGCACAATCCATTTTAGGCTGTCCCTTGCTCATGAAACAAGTTACGTTTGCTGCTGCAGGTCCCAGCTTGCTTCTCATTCAGAAGGTGCAGAAGCCAGCTGATCTGTGGTGCCTGCCATTTGGAGATACTCAGCCCTCCTGGTATTGCCATTGAAGAGTTGGGGGGTGCTGGGTATCCCTGTGGGAAGTGTCTTGCCTTTTTTTCTGACAGTGTAAAGGTCCTTTTGATTGCCTAACTTCTCTTTTCCTCTCTCCAAACAGACGGTTGATGATGAAGCAATGGCAGCATAAATGAAGATCAAGTAAGGAAGGCAGAACGATGCCCAAGGGTGGGTGTTCTAAAACACCACAGCCAGAAGACTTCTCTCTCAGCAACGACATGGTGGAGAAACAAACGGGGAAAAAGGTACCGTGTTTGGTCCACTCACCTTCCTTTATGGATGCTGTCCCTGATGCCTTCAAGCCATCACAGTATTTCATGTGGCAGGAGGGTGCTGTGGGCTGTTACCATGAATCAGATCTGTTTGGTATTGGGCCAGCTGATGGGATCCACTTTGTTTCTTGGTTTCTGCCACGCTTCCTCGGAAGTGCTGTCAGCACATAGACCTGACTCGGACTACCAGTGGGAAGATGCTTTGAAAGAGCCTTTTTTGCAAGCACTGTACATTTTTAAGGCTCTCTACACTGAACTGTGAAAGGGCCAAGTAGTTCAGTGATGGCTCAGGTGTGTGTGTGCAAATGAGGAGTTTCTCCTCTGGCTGTAAGTACCATGTCTGTGTCACTCTGTTGATATGCTTCACCCAGAGTCTGGGCTCTGCACATGGCCTGACCAGAGACTCAGTGTGAGCTGCTCTGATGAAATTACTGCCTCTGGAGTTTTCTTTGAGGTGTTCAGGTTTTGACAGGGCTTGAGGTGAGGTTACTGAGGTGAAGTCTGAGTTTAAGGACAGATAAGTTCATACTTCTCTTCATTCCCAGATTCTTGCTTTGCTCCAGGCTTTAACTCTGCTTCCTCTCATTCAGCTTTTTTTCATCCTTCTCAGTATAGGTAGTTTCCAGTAAACAGTTGCTGTGTACAAATGCTACCTTTAAATAAAAATTAAACCCTGTATCCACTGTATTCTGCTCAGGAAGCAGTCATCATCCACTTCCCTTCATCTTGCTCCAGTTCCTTAGCATTCCCTCAGGAGTTTCTTCCCAGGTCTGAGAGCTGAATCTGAGGCTTGTGAACACCAGTGGAGCTGTGTCTCCTGCTCTGTGCTGTTCCCTGCACTCCCACCCGTGTTGCTGGTAGTAACTCCTGTTGACTGAGGTCACATTACTGACAACATGAGGAAGATGACAAATAACCAGAGGGAAAATCCCAGGCAGAAATTTGGTTATTGAGCAGGCTGGTAGCATCTACTCCCCTTTCTGCATCATTGTGCATACACAGGTCCAGTTTGGGAGTCAGTGCTCCTGCTCTTGGCACGTGCACTTTGCTATGTCACAGCGTGGGGCTTCCAGGAGCTGGGCAAAAACTGGGAGCAGGGGTGTTGGAGATGAAGCAGCTGCCCTGTTGTGTTGGGGAGATACCAACATTTACCCTGGCAAATGAGACCAGCCCAGCAGCACAGGATATGTAAATAGAGGGTTTTGACTGCGCTAGGTAAGAAGCTTTATGTTGGTGCAGGTGCTTCGGCAGGGAGAGGTTCAGTTATAATATGAATCGGCTCCCATTTTATTTCATCCACTCGCAGCAGCTTAAAGGTTTCATGTTATTTACAGAGCAGGTTTGTTCAGCGGCGCTGGGGACGCCGGGAGCTGGAGTTGTCTCCCGATGGCTAAATAAGTAGGACACAAATAATTTTATGCTTCTCACTCAGAGACATCAGTGCAGACCTGTACCCAGTGGTATTGAGTATGGACAGGGAAGAGTCTTTCTGCTGTCTTTATTCTGGTCTTCTCAGTGGAGGAGAAACTCGCATGCCCTTGTCCTTTGGGGACTGAGCTGAGATCCAGCCTAAGTGGCCAAAGGACATGGTGCAGCAAATCAGCCTGTTTCTGGTTGACTCTGAAGTGTGAGCTGAAGCAAGTGACTCAGGGTAGAAGCACGCGGTCATTAGATCTCCTCCTTCCAGAGCTGTTGTACCTGCCTGTCAAGCCAGCCGCTGCTTTTAATCTATCTTGTCTCTGTCAACACTTCCAAAGGCCTGAGCCTGGGACTTGGCGTACGCTTGCTTGGGAAGGCTCACTAGGGAAGGCAGAGTGGCAGTGGCAGAGCTGGAGCTGTGTAACCGCACGGAGGGTGCACAGGTAGAGCACGGCACAGCAGTAGCTGCAGTGCCACTTGTGTGGTATCCTTTCAATGTGACCTTAATACCAACAATTGTTTTAGCATCACACAGGATTTACATGTTTGGGCTCTGAGGCTCAGCACTGAAGGCGAGCAGCAGCGCAAGATGCTTGGCAGTCCAGGTGCTGCGGTGCACTGAGTGCTGCAGGAAACATGAGAGTTCTGCTCTTGAACACACTAAAGCCAGAGGGTTTGTACATTGTGGGCGAGGATGTGAGCTGTTGCCTTTCGGTTGTAGAGCTAATCACAAGAGAGAACTCCTCCTTCCTCTCCACTCCTGCCCTTCTGTGGGAGGGATGCATTAACTAGTGCGATGTCGCTTGTGCCGACGCAGCCATGAGAGCAAAGTGGTTTGAAGACCATGTCTCTGTTGCCCTCCATGGTGACAGTGTTAGATGCTGTGTCTGCTTCGCTGCTGTTGAGCAAGGAGCTGTTTCTCCTGGGGCTAGCAGTGGCAGCAGGGTGGCTGGTCGGGCCCTTGCCAGCCTTATATGGCTGCACAGAGCCTGCCCGGGGCAGGCACGCTGCTGGGGGTTGAGTTGAGACTGAAGGGTTTTGTAGAAATATGCATGCCATATATGAATAATTCTCTTTTCTGGTGTAGATCCACCAGGAGCAGATTACTCATGAGTTAGGCAGAGCAGAGTACTGCAGCAAGAATTATATCAGTTGTCAAAACCATTTCCTGATGTGCCTGGGACCGCTCCCTGCGTGGTTACGCAGCGTGTGCAGGGGCTGTGGTGAAGGGTTTGTCTCTTTA
Source organism: Agapornis roseicollis (assembly GCA_002631895.1). NCBI lineage: Eukaryota > Metazoa > Chordata > Aves > Psittaciformes > Psittacidae > Agapornis > Agapornis roseicollis. The sequence continues at coordinate 7,533 of NDXB01012399.1, read as the reverse complement.
TGGGGAGATACTCCTGCTTGCATCATCTGAATTGCATTTTTGCTGCAGTGGTTGAACTGAACACTGAGCAGAATGGTGTTTGACCCTGGGTTTTGCTTGTAGGAGCTTACAGAGGTTAAAAAACAGCTTTTGCTCTTTCTCCTCCCTCTTCTTCCAGTTTTGGAAAAGGGAACACAGTTGTTATTTCTCTGTTCTTCTTGAAACTTACCTGACTGGTACGGCCTTCCTGTACTGTACAAATGAGTGCTGGGCTGTGTGTCCAGCACAGAGCCACCCCCCAGGGCACAGAACATGCAAAGCCCTTGGTGACTTCAGAGCCAACTTTTCCATGAAGATAAGCAGCCCATAGTCCTTTTGAGTTGTATTTCTTACCAACCTTAGCAGCTGAGGCATGCAGGAATGGGGCTTCAGCTCCAGTTGTCTCTCAGCTTCAAATGTTTTATTGAAGCATTGATAATGACATAAATTCAGCCTTCTTGAAACTTCGTGTGCATGTCTGTGTGTTGTACTCTGGGTTTGGAAAGGCTGTTAAGGACCCAGATTTACCCAATGCTGGGGTTTGATTCCTACCACATCCAGCATGCTCTCTGGATAAAACAGTGCCCAACCCTTTTTGTGCTGCAGGCTGAGGACCCTTCTTCTGCCCCTTCTCTGCCCCCATGGCAGAGCCTAGTCATGGAATGACACACTACTGCCTGTATTAGGGTAGGGAAACTCTCACATTTGCTTTTTGCAGCAGGGTTGTGGGTTGTTTTGCCCACAGCAAGAGTTTGGTGTGCCAGCTTGGCATGGAGCATCACCCAGGGGTACAGACATTGGAGCCCATGGTCCTTGTGGGCTTCTCCTCCCAGGCTCCTGGTGCTAGTTTTGTTCGGTGCTGCTTGCTTTTTACTGGGATTGCAAACTGAAATACTTTCAACTCATTTTGGAGAACAAAGGGCTTTGGGGATTTCCAGCGCTGGTGATACAAGTCTTTGCATAAGCAGCTGGGATGTGAGTCAGGTTTTTTCAGTGTTGAAGTGTAGGCACTGCTCTGGCACAGCCCTCGGTCATAGGCAGAGGGTTCATGGCTTGGGTGTGGGCATGGATGGATGGAGGGGAGGAGGCTGCACATGCATGGTCTGTCCTGTAAAGCAAGCTAGGGACTCACTCAGCTTCCAACTGGAAGTGCAGATTTCTTTGCATGGGTTTAAGTGTACCATTTTGCATCAGAAAGAACAGCATGTTTGCGTTTGACCTGCAGACCGGCATTGGGGGCAGTAAGCTGGTCTAGATGGAGTTCTTTGTGAGGCTGGAAAGTGGGTTTTATTCATGTATGTCATAAATGACCCAAGAAGATTGGTATTGGGTTCTCTCTCTTGCTGATTAGAGATCTTTGCTGTAAAGAGATATCAGTGTCATCATAGCACTTCACATCATGCAGCTGATGGGGTCCAGTTTGTTATTGGTTTGAGTTCTTCCCATAGTAAACCTTACTAAGAACATAATGTGACAGCAGGGGACTTTTTCCTGAAGTCATGGTTTGCTGTCTCCTTTGCCAAAGCAGCTTTTATTAACATCCACAATTGGGAACTTGGTTTTGTTGCTGAGCTCTCAACAGCACCCTCATTCACCAAGGTCCCTCTTGCCCTCAGCAAGAGCTGTCCCAGCCTTTGAAAGACCCAAGCCTGTCTCACACACAGATGCTGATCCATGTTTCTCTGCAGTATCATTTAATTTGGATTTTTTCCTTTTGTGAAATCTGATTCTGATGAGTTTGAGCTTACTTCAAACATGAGGAGACCTAAAACTGAAACCAGCTTTTACTTGAGAAAAGGATGACAGCCTTCATTACAAAGTTGGAAATAGAGAAGTAAAACTTAAAGGAAGACTACGCAGACACATGTTACTGTCAAGAATATGACTTTTCAAGCTGCCTTAATTTCCCTGTGTTGGTTTCACCAACAGCTCCAGGCATCTTCAGCAGGTCACTGCTTTCCATGGAGGAGCAAAGTTTGGATTTTCTTTGCTCCAATTAGAATAAAAGGTTATCCTTCTGCTACTGTACAAATTAATCTTCAAAGCAGTGCCGGGACTGCCGCCGCTTCCTTCGTTCCTTGGTATTTAATTGTGCTGAATTTACTGGATTAGCAGCTCCAAGCGTTAGGGTGAATGCAAACAGCGCATTGCCTGAGCGTGCCCGACGCTGGGATCCACACAGCCATTCCCACTTCCATGCTGGGCTCAGTGTCTGGTCTGGGAAGGGTTTTTGCCTAATTCCTCTACTTTTTCTCTCCCCCAACTCAGAGCTTTTGACAACTCTGCAGTAATTTTGTACAATAAGTTGCATTTTTAACCTGTCCTGCTCTTTGTCTTTATTCTGGAGTGCTGAGATCCCACCTGGCATTAATGCAGCAGGAGTCTAATGTGACTTTGAGATACAGCCCCTTGTGCCTGCAGGTTCAGGCTTTCATACCACACAGCCAAATCCTAAGATTAAGGGAATTTTAGAGAAGGTATGCTTGAAACAAGCCATCACCCATCATCTTTGCTTTGAAGTGGGGTGCAGGAGCATTGCCAACTGATGCCCGGAGCTGGGATGTTTGTGGGGGTTTTGGGGCTGCAAAAAAAGGCTCAGGACATGATATGATGGGTTTGCTCCAGTTGAAACGTATTTTAACGTAACAAAACGTTGAAAAAATCATGTTTTGTTTTGTTGTTTGTTTGGGGTTTTTTTTTTGCATGGAGCACAATGAGCCTCTGGTTGAAGCTCTCAACATGAAACTGGTGTCTAGAAGAAGCAGTGGGAGTGTAGGAAATCCCACTGCAGGTTGCAGGGGCTCAGCCATATCCTGCCCTACTGCTGCAAGAGTGGACAAGGAGTATCTTGCTGCTGAAATACTATGTGGAGTGGCCTGCTCCAAGGGGGGTGTAAGTGAGGAAACTGCAGTACAGCCCATGTGTGCAGGGACATGTCGCTTTTGAAGCATCAGCTATGACTGATCCACCTTGGAGTCTTCTGGAATTGTCTTTTACCAAGGATTGCCACCACTCAGTGCTGGTGAACCTGAGTGGCAGAACATGGCTTTGAAAGGTGCAAATGCACTTCCAGAGCAGGATGAAAGTCCCTGTTCATCCCATGGCTCTGTGATAGTGGAGCAGCTCAGCTGCAGGTGTACCCTGAGGCACAAGGCAGCAGAGAAAGAGGTATGCACATGGTAGTCTCTGGTTTCATGCTCGTGTCTGAGGCTCTGATTTTTAAGGATAAAAATTGCAGGGCTGATTGTTGTCTTGAAGTGCTGTTGAGTTTTGTGATGGGGCCACATCTCAGCAGTCAGTGATGATTTACCCTGCATCAGCATGGCCTCAGCACTGATGCAGTGTTAGTGGGGTTCAAGTGTAGTGTTGCTGTTGGAGCCTGCATTAAACTGGGGAGAGAAAGGACAGACCCACAGCCCTGCTTGCAACCAGATGGTCCTGAGGGGTGATCCGTGGTCCTTGGCCTGCCTCACACCTCTCCGCTGCTCCAAACTGCAGCTGGCAAGAGAAATAGCATGATTTGTTATGGCAAACTATGTCTGTTCACATCAGAAAAAAAAATATAAGACAAAAGCATTTAAATCCAGAGTGTTTAAATGAAATGCTGGAGTGTTTATTTTGGCTGTGCTGACTCTCCCATTGCTCTGCTGCCTCCTGTGCTGAGGAAGGGCTGCTCTGGAGCAGGGCTGCCCTTCTTGGGTTCTAAACGTGCCTTGGCTCCCGCCAGCCCCTGTCAGACAGGTTTGTTTCACTTGCTTTACCAAAAAAGGGATTCCCCAGCCCATTTTCTTAGCCCTGACTGGTGCAAGGGGCTGAGTGCTGGGTGTGCAGACATGGGCTGTCATGCTGCTCATCGCGAGGAGGGTGCAGACAGAACCTCCCTATCCCAGTAGAGGGTTTCTCTCTAATCTGGGGGTGAAGTCTGGTTGCCAGACTGAAACTTGGGAAGAGGAAGGAGCAGTGTATACTGTGACACTGCAGTCTTGTGACTGCTGGCACAGGAGGCACCTGCCAGGGTGCTGAGCCTGATGCAGATAGCGTGACCAGGCTGCTCTCAACAAGGGAATTTCTGTTAGATTTGCTTGTCTGAGTTTCCAGCAATGATCTCTGATTTACTGATTCAAGAGTCTTTAACTTCATAGGTAGAGCTCAGGATCCAGGTTTAGCTGGGTTACTGAAATCAGATCTCTCACAAAGCTGCTTGTTCTGGCATTGTTGTTACAGCAGTGGCATAGTGTTCAGTCCAGAAGCACTTGCTAAAAATAATATCACTTCTTGTATGAAGGCTCCTTAAGGGGAGACCTTAGAGCAACTCCAGTGCCTGAAGAGGCTTCAGGAAACCTGGAGGAGCGCTTGGGACAAGGGCCTGTAGGGACAGGCCAAGGGGAATGGCTTTATCCTGCCAGAGGGGAGACTGAGATGAGCTCTTAGGCAGAAGCTGTTCCCTGTGAGGGTGCGCAGAGAAGCTGTGGCTGCCCCATTGCTGGCAGTGTTGAAGGCCCAGTTGGACACAGGGTCTTGGAGCAAGCTGCTCCAGTGGAAGGGGTCCCTGCCCGTGGCAGGGGTTGGAGCTGGATGAGCTTTAAGGTCCCTTCCAACACAAACCACTCTTGGGATTCTATACTGATACGAAATCATTACCCTGTCCGTGCAGTGCATTTGGCTGCAGTACTGGTCCTGTGATAGTCAGTGATGTTAGCAGAGTTACCATCTGCCAGAATATTCTCTGAAATAACATGTTACCAAGTAAGCTCAAGTAGTAATGGCATATTCTTGTGCTAGAAATACCTCAGGTCCCAGGGAGAAACAGTCATCTCTCCACTTGGAACCAAGTGCCAGTTTTTGTGCATCCCACAGATGTGCTGTGTGTGCTGGGGATCAGGAAACCCTTCCCAAGTGATGGGGGTGGTTGTGTTGGGAATCCTTGGGTCCCACACCCCAGCCTGCCTTCCCCCTGTGCTCACAGCTTCACACACAGTATCTGCTGTTTTCACATAAATTGGTTGCAGTTTTGGCACCATGCAGCAACCTTGCTTGGCTTTGCTCTTCTCTGGTGGGGTTCTTAGCTTGGCGGATGCTGCTTTTAGCAGGACCCTAAACATGGATGCTGGAAACCCAAGGTGAAAAGGGAAGGACAAGTGCTGCGTGAGGCTGGTGTAGGACATTGGGTGGTTTAGGTGAACACAGCCTGGGGAAGGCTCTTGCTAATCTGGTCCCTTCTCTTTGTAGGATAAAGATAAAGTTTCTCTAACCAAGACTCCGAAGTTGGACCGGAGCGATGGCAGCAAAGAGGTGAAGGAGCGAACCACCAAACGGAAGTTGCCTTTCACTGTTGGAACAAATGGAGATCAAAAAGACTCAGATACAGGTACAGAAATTACATATTCCACTCTCAAAATATGGATGTTTGGGGGAACACACAATATCCAGTGTTTAATTGAAACAAGAGATTGCTTTGTGAGGAGGCACTTCTTCTTTTGGCCAGTGGTACATTCTGAGTAGTCCAGTTCATGAACTGTAGCTTAGACAAGTTAAGGAACAGTGCTGGGCCTGCTAGTAAGAATTTAGATGATAAGTAAGAGGATAAACATGAGTACTCTTTAAAAGAAAAACAAGTAGTAAAAACAAGAACTTGCATGCATCTGCCTCAAATAAACCTGAGGTATGTGTATGTCAGTGTAAATACATCTCTATCCTCTCCAGACATGTTTTGTTGGTTTGGGGCTTTAAACTGAACAATTATTACCAGTTGGTGTGTGCACAGGTATTGTCAAATGTGTGTAAAGCTGTCTGAAGGCTGTAATGGGGAGCTGTAGGTGTGACTTCAGTGATGCGGCCATCTGGGCCTGTTGGAGGGGTTTGAGCGGCTCTTTGGGGTTGGTACAAGTGGTCCTCAGGACCCTGAGGTCATTAAGGTCACCTGTCTGCCCCTGTTCAACCCACTTCCAAGGTTGCTTTGGTCGATGCAGCATGACTGCATCCTCAACACACGCCTGGTTTCTGGGAAGCACTGGTGCTGCTATGGGTGTTTTACCCTTGCTGTGCCAGGGTCAGGCAGGTCACGTCATGAAAGAAAAGTGGCTGGTACACATGGCTCTTGCCCACCATGTCCCCGTGTGTTTACAGAGATCTTGACTCTGCTGTGTGATGGGTAAGCAGTTGGGAAGAGCTGTAGCAAAGCTTTGACATGAAGCAGATAATGGTGTTTGGTTGTAAGGGGGCTTAGCTGTGTCTTCATGGGCAGAGGTTGGCATAGGTTCTCTCTGGAAGTGTCTAGGAAATCTGCGCTTGGAAATACTTCTGGTCAGGTAAGGGTCAGTAACTGTGCAATGATATTAAATGGACTGTGAGCATGTGAGGTGGTCTGTGCTATGTCAGCCTGCTGGAGCTGTTGATGCAGTCTCCTTTGGTTCAGAAAGTCAGGACGGCAGATCTTAACAGGTCAGAGCCACCACAGCAGTTACAGCCCAGAGTCCTGAGGCTGGCCTGGCTTTTCTGTTGGTCTCCATGTGCCAAATGGTAATTTTCACAGTTCCTGAGCTCCCTGTGGGAGAGAAAGTCTCAAAACATGAATTAATTTTGTTAGAGGACAGCTCGTACCCATAGGCCTTGGCAGGGATGACGTGTTGGGTTTGCATTTGGGGTGTGTGGATGGGAGAGTTGGAAAATGAATCAATTTGGGTTTGCACTGGTGGGAGGAAGGGTGACTCCTGCCCTTGGGCAGCAGAGGGGGTTACAGCCTGACACAGGTGATCCTCACTTGCTCTCCAAGCAGCGTGGTGCTTTTTGGAGCCCTGTGTTCCCAAGCACATTCATTGTGCTCTAGTGTCTCACTTGAATATGTCAAGGGGTTTCACCTTTGGAGGGAGGATGGCTGGGGCAAGGCAAAACTGATTAGCTGGAACCATAGCTTCTGCTTTGTCAAGGCTGTTTCTGCCATGTTCAATACTTGGTTGCTCAAACTCGCTTCAGGGCTGTCTGAGCCTCGTAACAGCTAAAATGTCAGGGTAAGGCTCCACCAGCAGCTTCCCAAGATTCCCAGCAGCTAAGAGGGCCCTGGTCTGTGGCTGCAGAGATGTTGGAAATCTTTCTGCTGGCAGGAGCAAGAAGGAAATGAAATTAAAAGGAGAGCAGTAGGGTAGGGTAGCAGAGGAGAGAAGTGGGGAGAGGCTGTGGCTGCTTCAGGGTGCAGAGGAGATCATCACAGCCCGCAATACACCTCTTTGCTTCGGACCCTGCTTTGAGCAGGAGTGGGACTCTGTCTCTTCGGTCTTGTCTTCCCCTTCCTCTTCAGAGCTTCTCCTTCCTGGTGAAGCGGGTATGTGGTGAAACAAGGGGGGTACAGAATTACAAAATAAAATGTAAAACCCTTTAGAATTAGTCTTAAGTAATGTTAAGTTTGGGTTTGTGACATTAGCATTGCTTTGTAACATGTAACATTAGCTGGCTTTCTAACAGTAGCAATGGAAAATTACTGAGATGCATGATACATAGAAAAAAAAATATAGAGAGCAG
>NDXB01012397.1:0-35736 GCA_002631895.1 Agapornis roseicollis | reverse complement strand
GAAAGGGGGGGTTGAGTGAGTGAACGAGCTGCGTGGTTGGTTGGGTTTAAACCACGACACTAGTAAAATAAATCCTTGTGGCTTTCAATTACTGTATACATTCCAAATAAAATGTAATCAATGCAAACCATCCCAGTTAACATTCCTATCAATAAGTCGCATCTTGTTTTCTTTGCATAAGTTGATGTTGTTCTGTAATAAATAGCCACATCTAAAGATCATTATTATTAGCATTACTAAAATTAGTGGTCATGGTGTTGTTAATTTGCATTTTAAATACTTAGAATGGCCATGTGCTATTGCAGAAATAGCTGCTACTTTTCTAGACTTTGACATTTCATACGGCCCGAGGACATCTATCTCTCATTTCTTCAGGAATGCAGGCGGTCATTGTTTTTCTGGGTGATGTCTTCCACATTTTATTATTCAAACTTCCTCACAAGTTCAGATTTTTAATGTTACATAAATGATGTATCAGGTCACTGTTTATACCTAAATAATGATTTGAGTTGGCATTAACAATTTCAGTGCCTTTTCAGTATGTCTTAAGATGGAAGTCTAATACTTCCACAAGTTACAACTTGATACTGTTAGATGACATAATATTATGACTAAATGATGACAGTGATACGGTATATACAAGAAGACTTTCCGGTTGTTATCTGACATCCTCCAGGGACTCAGTGGCCACCTTGACTTGCTCCTTCTTCCCCTGCCAGGATAGTGATGGCTGACCCATTCTGCTGTTACCCAGAGAAGGACAGTGAAGAAAAAAGCTTGTGATTGCTGATTTGGCAGACAGCTGCATAGCTCTGAATCAAACCTCTCACCTAAACTAAAACGTACCCACTTCGCGATGATTGCAAGTGAATTTGCTAATGCTTTATCTGTGAACAGGAGTTCTGCCTTCTAGGGACATTCTTTTCAGAAGGCTATGAAGATGGGAGAGGGGCAAATGGTTTCCACCAAGGGTCTAACAGCTAGACTTCTGGGGACAGCTTAGGACAGTTAAGATAGAGTAAGATTTAGTGGGTTTTGTTGTGTACAGAGAGCTTCCTTCTCAGTTTGGTTTTTGAAGTTTGGGGTTTTTGTTGCGGTTTTGTTTGTTTACTTGTTTGGGGTTTTTTTGCCAGCGAAAGATGAGGTGTGTGTAGATTACGATGTTTTTCACTTTGATCGAAAGTATTTTTGTATCTCTCAGCTTGAATCTGTTTTGGACCTCAAAGGAGCCTCTTCTTCGTACTTTCCCCAAAGTATGAAGAAGAACACTGTCTCATTCTCATGTATTATTAGTCTTTTAAAGATGCAAAAACTGATGCACAGTGAGAAGCTTAAGTATCAGATGCCTTGGTTAAAATCTCAAAGTGAATCTGGCAACAGCCAAAATGTAACTAAAATGTTTCATGTTGAAAACACATTACTTTGTGTTTCTTTTTTCTAGCGGTCTGGCATAGATAATGAAAGCATGCTCCTTGAAGGNAATCTCAAAGTGAATCTGGCAACAGCCAAAATGTAACTAAAATGTTTCATGTTGAAAACACATTACTTTGTGTTTCTTTTTTCTAGCGGTCTGGCATAGATAATGAAAGCATGCTCCTTGAAGGTGGGGGTTGTTTGTACAAGCTTGCTGGAACTAATGAAGAGAATGTATATATATATATATATATGGGAGTTCATAATACTCAGAAATGATCCAAGCTTTTGCCTTTCTTTATAAATAGAACTATTTTACAATTTATTCTAAGAGCAATTGTTGTTTAGCTGTTGTTCAAACCTTTTAAAGTTGGGTTTTTGTTAATTCATATTGAACAATAATTGATTGGATTCAGGCTAGTGGATTCAGTTTCGCTCTCATCAAATGACAGGTGTTGGTTGCTAGTTACAACACCTTAGCATCTGATACTCTCAAGGCAGCTAAAGAGGCACTATCTCATTTCCTTTAGGATTAGTATTCAACAGCAAATTCACTTTCTATTTTAATGCAGACAAGGTGAAGATATGCTAACTGGCAATATTTAATAAGATACCAGAGCCAGGACTGAATCTTTGAAAAGTGATGAGCAAAATAATATTTAAATAATGCTATTGTGAAGACTGTGCCTTGAATCTCTCAGATAAACACTGGGTGATTACCCTTCCCCAGTGTAGATACCCTTAACCTGTGAAGACCAGTTCTGCGGTGTGGACAGACTGAATCTCTGCTGGTGTTGGACCAGTGTCTGATAGTACCTATTGCATGGTTGGTTGGCCTTAGGATAATGATCTTTCTGCTGGCCTGAGGGAAGGTCTCTGCTCTCAATTTTCATGAAGTGCAAGTGCTTCTGCCCAAGTTACCCTTGTTCCCATGAAGGAAGACCATGAAGAGCAGCACTGGGGGAGCCTTGATCCGATAAGGGGGGGATGGTGATGGTGAGGGACAGTGTAAGCTTCTTGTAGCTTGAAGAATGGATATGGTCCTGCCCCTGCAGACTGGTAAGCTCCCACAAAGACAAGAGAAATATCAGGGAATTTAGCCACTGACACTAAACTCCAGTGCAAGGATGTGTTTTAAAAATGTGTTTGTCTTGTTTTCATGGTGACATACCTGGCTTTCTGACAAGGATTCCGCTTTCAACACTGATCCAAAATAGCAGAGCATCACTGTATAGGAGTCTGACGGTAAAATGTTTTTTTACAAAAGCAGAGAACAGAAATATTTCTCAACATTAGACTCATGTTTATATGAGATGTTCAGTTCATGAAATACTTTCAGGTGACCTATAACCTGTCTGTCTGCTCCACACTCTGAAAATCCCCTTCTCCCCCCTGCCTCCCGTTTCTGAGCTCAGATGTGTCTGTAACTGGAGCCTGGAGTCACCAGGACACAAGTGTTTCCAGGCTGTGTTGACCTTGGTGGTGGGTGGAAGCTGCATGTTTGGTTGTGTGATACCTTTGCTTACCAGCTTTCAGATGTCACCCTTGTGCAGTATGGGGAATGTGAGCCAAGATCCCCATTATTGGGAAGAGGCTCCAGCCATCTGTACAATGGCAGGCATGCCCACTTCTTGGTGTACTGTTTCCAAACAGCAAATGCTCTTTTGCAGCTCTGAGGCACAGTGCAGCTCAGCAATCGGAGTGCTCCAAATGCTCCCATGATCCTTTTTCTTTGCACAATATCCTAAGACAATAAATCTGTCAGACAGGAGGTATGTGTTTATACTGCACCTGCTTCTATCCTTGCTGGACTGATACTGAGACAGCATACCACTCTATCAATGTAGCTGTGCTACCCTTTCCCATGTTACCAAGAAAAATCCTGCCTAGAGTGTAATGGGCTGCAGTTCTGCTGCTGGATCACTTGCCATGGTATACTTAATTACAGATCATCAAAGGAATAACAAAATGTTATCTCTGTTCTGCTAGCATCTCTCTGGCTGTCTCCTAGAGTATTTAATTTGTCTATGAGTCTGAAGGGACACTGAGATGAGGTGCACCTCAGAGTAGGTGCTGCTGTTAATGCCCTCTTTCATATTCAGGCCTTGGATTCCTCAAATGTTACGGGTTTTTTTCCCCTGTAGGTTGCACCTTTGTAAATAATGGAAATGTGAGAAACACAATCTGGTAAACTAATAATTTAATAAGTTAGGTAATACAATGTAAAAGAAACAGTACGGAACAAAAGATTCCTTGTGTCCTGCTCAACTATTATATGATTGTCTAGGGCAAATTGCACATATGCTCATGTGTTTCAAAGTGGGTTTGTGCTTTTGAAACTGCCTTAACAGGCTGTTGGGATGGTCTTGAGCCATGATTTGACACGTGGCAAGTGACCTGAGGCACTAAATTACTTGTTTGCAAAGTATTTCATCCTCTGATGACTCTAAACCCGTTATATGGTAAATGAGGAAATATGATGGCACTAATGCTTATTCTGGGGAAACAGTGTCTTGTAAGTCGTGCGTGTGGAGGAAAAGGTCCCTGTGCAAGCAGAACTGAGGCTTTTGGGTGGAAAGAGTATTTGACAGAGGAGAAAAGAAACAGTTGTGGTTGAATGCCTTTAACAGCACCAATGAAGTATCTCTGGAAATTGAGATAAGATGTGGTTTGATTAAAATAGCCTACTCTTGCCATTTAGAGGTGTGATACTATAGATAGGAGTAGGAATGCAATTGCATGTAAATGTAGGGGCTGAGTGTGTATGTGCACACAGGGAAAGAGGGCAATATAAAGAAAAGACACAAGGAACTAAACTGATTGCTGGTCTTTTTTTATTTCTGCTAGGTTACTTAATGCACTGTTTTACATGGAGTATTCATTTGAAGAAACACTCTGAGTTAATGACAATTGTAGACCCAGGAGTTGTGGCTATGGCCTGATATAGGTCTGTTGTTCTATGATGCATAAATTTGATGTTCTCTTAGTGATAAAATTCTGTAGTTTATTTCCTGGCATAGGATTAATTTTTGTTCCTCAGCTCTAAGGGAGCGTGGCTGCACATTGGCTGCCTTTGTCTGAAAGACGTTTGACTCTTTTTCATCAGCAGTTGTGGTCTTCCTCTGGCTTTTTTCCTAGCGTGTGCCTGATAGAGCTTAAAGGTGCCAGTCAGGATTGTGTTTTGTCTGCTGCATAATAGGCAGGCAGTGACACTGCATAACTCATTCACAGGGTGTCTCCCTGTGATATCTGCATCCTCTCCATTTCAAGCAGCCAGGATTTCCACAAGACTTCATACTTCAGATTTTTGTTGCCTTGCAGAGCAGGTAAAGACTCCAAGCTCTCCTATCTTATACACAGAGATTTCCAACATCTTTTCTGACATAGGCACTAATGACTAGGAGAAAGTGGTTTACTACAGAGAAGTATGTGCAGTGACAATAGTTCTGCTCCATGAAATGAGTAAAAGCTATAGTTTTCACACCCTCAGCACGGCATGCTGCTTTACCTGAGAATGCTTTACCAGTGGAGGATGTAATAGCCCATCCATGAAGACCAATTGCAGATTAGCGCACCCCCTTTTTTAGCAGGTGCTTCATTTAGGTGCTCAGTGCCTTGAGCAAGTTACTTGGCTCGGCACCCTACAGCTCTCTCCTTTCAAATTTAATTTGCTGCAACTGGATTTAAGTGAAGCATCATCTCAGTATCATCACCACAGCATTGCTTGAGTTCTGCTTGCACAGACACTTCTACCTCCACACACGTGACTTACAAGACACTGTATTTTGGCAAGGCTGAAGAAAGCAGCTCAACAAAAAAGTCCTGTCCTAGGAGAAATTACACTCCAAGGTAAATGTGATTCAAAAGAAAATCATTCTCAGCCTTAGATGCTGCAGATTCTTAATTTATGCTATAATCCCAGGGTTCAAGTATCTGGCAAATATGCTAAATGCTTCAAACCTAAATGTAAGCTAAAAAGCTAAACATGAGCTTGAGTGCTTAGAAATCTTAGGAACTTTGTAACTTTAGTCTCTGCTCTCTGTAGCTTTGTGCTGTGTGTTTTCTTGTGTTTTTTATTTTGTTTTTAATTCAAATGAACACTCAAAGTAATAGGGTCCACTTTGCAAGTATCAGAGAATCAAAAAAAGGTAAAGTGTTAAAGCAATATAAGCTTATTTTCATCCCCTGGAAAGAAAAGTAAACTCAAGACCAAAGGGTTTTGCTGCAATTAAAACACTTAAAGCTTTGATGCTGATAGTTTTGTTTTAGTCACAAAAACATGCACTTCTCTACCAATGTGATATTTTCTTTCCTTGTTTATTTTGGTTTTTTTAATAATGCTTATGAAAAATCCTGTGAGGAAGAAGTATCAGGCATAACAGGCATACTTTAGGCATTAGAGAATAAGCACTAAATACACACTTTGAAAATGATCGGTGTCAAAACCTCCTTATGGATTTGTAGGCACCGTGGTGACTTTTAAAGTACTGTGTTTATTCATTTTGGCAAATTAGTATGTGCTGGACAGAAACTACAGCTCTGCAGGCTTTGGCTATGTTTCAGGTGCATGCATTTCTCAGAGACAAGGCAGCTCACTATACCCTGATCTGGCATTTGGAATGAGTGGGTATTTCTAGACATAAAACAAAAGGCACAAAGCTAGTAACTTCCAGCTGCTACCTGTTCTAATAAGCGTCAGGTTTGTGTTCTTAGAGGGTGCTCCACAAGGATTTTAAAAGATTTACAAGCATTACTGCATAAAGTTGTTTATACTTGCTCTGGGTTAGAGTGATGGTATCAGAGCTGCATTCTGTGCTAGTCTCCAGTAAATGATAGAGCATTACCTATTATCACATTACTGCATCAATTTGTATTCTAGAAGTCTCCTGTTACCTAACAATAGACTCCCTTAAATTATTTATTATTATTACATATATTTTCTATGATTGTAGTGCCTAGAACTTTAAACATGGAACAGGACCCAAAACCAGAAAAAATATACGATGGAGAGAAAGCCCATGCCCCAAAATGCTTGCAAGGTAGGACGGCATGATAACATATACCAAGAAAAAAGACAGTACTGGCCAGCAAAGCAGGCAGCGATTAAGCGCATCAGTAGTCTGCCTTTTGGTTTTGTAGGTAGGTGTTGTGGAAAAGAATATACCTAGTGGTAAAAGGCAGCAGATATATCTTCTGTGAATGAAAGCTGGTAGGCAAATAGAGGGTCCTTAGAAGTGTAGAAGCTAGTAGTTTAGGTTTGCAATGGCTGGAGACAAGAGGAGTAGCCAGCACAACCGATGCAAAGGTGAAGTTACATGGGCAGATAGGTCAGAAAATGTATCTTGGTAGAGCATTCAGGGTAGAGATCAGTGAGGCAAGGCTGCATTTTGTCAGGGTAGGATGTTGCAATATTTAAGGTGGTAAGAGTTCAGATAGAAGCTCTACCTGTGTGAATAAAGCTCCAATTTCAGAGGTCTTAGGCAAAAAGAAACAAGAGATATTAGGATATAATCTAGGCATCAGAAGTTAGAATAAGGCTGCCTTTCCCATGTCAGGGGGGAACCATTAACTTTGTTTTCCCCTATGCTGCCAAGCAAAGGTTTTTCTTTTCCAGCCTCAGGCTATAAAAGCAGAAGTCCGCAGTGTTAACATACGCCAGCTGGGCTGACAAGAGTCAGTTTTATGGCAAATCTCAGAAAACTTTTGTCTAAATTTTCAAATGAGGTGCCAGAATCATGGAAGTCCATCAGAATATCAGGCTCTGGGTTTGGGGGTTTGGTTTGGTTTTTTTGCTTGCTTGGTTGGTTACATTGGGGTTTTCTTGTTTGTTTGTTTAAGTTCTGGTATTCAGGGTTTCAGTAAATGTTAAAAACAATACTAAAATGTGTAGCAAATTAGAAGTGAATTAGATGGAACTGGACATTTATTGCTTGATAAAGCTTACAAATTTGTATGTGACTTCAGTAATTTCTTTTGCTGTCTGATTAGAGATTTTTGAAATCTTGAGACTAGCAGTGTCTCAAATTGCACAAGCCTACTTACATAGCTCTGCTAGCTGCATTTCTGCAGATAATACACCTTGTAGTGATGACACAGTTCTTAGTTTCACTCAGCTCAGCATAGCAGTATCAGTGCTTTCTAGGAAAGCATTTCACCGTTATTTTATACTTCTTGTAGATACAAATTCCCAAAAGAATCTTTGGCATCCTCATGGTTGTGCTAGATGGCTACAGATGGTAGTAAGAACATCTTCTTTTTCTATGCTTACTAAATGCAGTCTGTTTCCCAATAGATAGCATTTTAGCTACTTTACATCTGAAGAAATTACTAGAAGTCAGGGCACCTAAATCTCTAACGAAAAGACAAGCTGTAAATGGTTTGACAATCTCACAATGACTTGACAACCAAAACTAAAGCCTAAGTCTTTCCAGAGCTAGCTTTATGCAATCATGCATTTACATGACCATTTGCATCTGGTTAAGAGTATGTGGTTCACTCTCCAGAATTTAAAAATGAGAATGATTAATACTCATACAGATCCTTGCAGAAGCTACTTCCTTGTCTTCTGCATGAGCATTGGCCTTTACGTTGGGAAAAGCCATGGTTTTTAACTTCAGGTAGACAATGTACTGGCAATGAAGCATGATGTTAATCTTTGTGTGATTTACCAAGTCAAGTCAAACCCTCACAACATGGGAAACTTTACTGCAGCCAGATGATTCACAGGGAAACTATGAGCTGCCTTGTCTTCTTTGTCAGGATATTTACTCAACTAACTCCGGTTAAGAGGTCACCTTTGTTGGATAGCGTAGACATGGCTTGAGCTCCATAAGCTAACTTCTTGACCTCTTGAAGCTGCTTGTGATTGTTTCATACCTTCAGAGTTTACAAGTTTACTTTATTAAACCTTAGCCACTTTTATACATTTCACGTCTTTTGTTTTAACCTCCTTCTAAACAAATTTAGTACACCCTTAATTGGGTACTATTTCTATCTTTGATACTATGTCTCCAACTCACTCTGGCCTTAGCATGTGCTCCCTAACCTCCATGACAGCGACTGAAATTGCAGTCTGTTAGTATAACTTTTAAATTGCATTGTTGAACAACTTGACCCTATTATGCTCATGGCATTTGACACTTCAGAGTGCCCGTAATTATGGAGGTCCCCCTGCTGCACTGTCTTAGCTGTGTTGTGTGTCAAAAGCTGTGAACACAGCCTTCCACTCTATAACAAATACACCTTTTTGCCTTGAGGAAGGGCCTGCAGAGACCATTTTATTTGGCATGGTTAGCAAATGAAGAGATAGCAGAGGTACAGGAATTTTCTGTTTCCATCAGGGCTGATTAAGGACAATGTAGTTTTCTTCTCTTTCTCATAGGGTTTGCTTTGGCTTTCATTGGCCATGCTCATGTTTAATTATGTGTGTTCTTGTAATGCAAAATTGAGTAAGAAAATTGACTGTGTATAAGCTAAAACCTGCGGAAGAGAGATCAGTTTAGTCATTCAGACAGTTCTCACACATAAACAGTGGTGATTTATCTCTTGAAGTAGTGGGAACTGATTTAGCATTTCACTCTAACACCTATCAGAGAATGCCTGTGTGCTGAGCCTCATTCAGCACGTAAGCAATAAAGCTGTTGTGCTTGTCCAGCACTGCTCAACAGTAGAGCTGCCAAGTTTTACTACCATTAGACTGAGAGGTTAATCAGGTTCTTATCCATAAAGCAGAAATAAACTCTGTCTGCTCACCCTGCTTCAGGTAACTGTCAGAGAATGAGCTAATTAAGAGGTGTCACACATCAAATCATAGAATCAACTGGGTTGGAAAAGACCTGTAAGATCATCAATTCCAACCATTCCCCCAGCACTGATTACAAGAGCACCACTAAACAATGTCACCAAGGACCTCATCCACATGGCTTTTGAACACTTCCAAGAATGGTGATTACACCACTTCCCTGGACAGCCTGTTCAATAACCTGATTGCCCTCTATGTGAAGAGATTTCCTAATATCCAACCTAAACCTCCCCTGGCACAGCTTGAGGCCATTTCCTCTTGTCCTATCAAGAGCTAACAGGTATGTAATGGGTTAAACTCTGATGCTCGAAGACCACAAGTGAACTTCAGTGCCCCACTAATGTTGCGAGTGAGGCATATTATGCCTGGGCAAGAAATATGTCTGTCATCGAGTTGAAACTGGACTAGTGATTCTCACCACACCTTTTTTTGGAAGATGCTTCACCAGAATGGTCTGATTAGGCCAAAAGTATTGGCCAATTAATGGGAGACTTGTGTTTCTCTGTACTCCCAAGCCACCAAGGACTTCGCAAGAGGATGAAGTCCAGCAATCTGTGTTTGGGAAGGGTTTCTTGTTGGTGCTACAAGTGAATATGTGGATTTGAAACCCAATTTGTTGGTTACATCCAGGAGCTCTTATACAAATAAAAGCCTTACTGGGTGCTTATGCAAAGGAGGGGCTGGCCTAAGTGTAGATGAGCAAAAGAGGAGATGCAGCAGCAAAATGGCCAAACATGGAATTTGTTTTCCAGGTTTATCCTCATAGGTCAATAGCAGTTACTTTTTTCCTCACAAGACAGTTTGAGCCTGTTGCTGGAAAAGTTTAATGTTTGCTTTTGAGCATGTAGGCAGTAAAAGAAAACTACCTGCATAAATTGTCCCTTCCAACCCAAAATATTCTATGATTCTACATAGATGTCCATTTCATCCATTTGTGTTGAGTGTTGTTGAGCAGTAACCTGTTGGTAAAACGGGGAGAAAGGGCTCCCCAGCTGCAGGTGCACTAAGAGCTACCAGTGAAAGTCATTATTCTATGCTAACCCCTGCCTGGGCATTGTCTGGAAGGGTGACACCTTCTTTCAGGTCAAAACACTGCTAACCACTATGGTTTGGTAACAATTTGACAATATAAACCCCAGGGCTATCCTGTGTTTGCTAGTATGTATAGTCTGAAATAATACTAACAGCAATAATGTACACTTCAGAGCTTATCTGAAGGGATGAAAAAAGTTCCTTTTTGATGACGCCATGAATAGGTAACTAGTCTCCTAATGGTAATCTGTTGCAGTGTATCAATTTTATGCTGTAGTCCATTACTAGTGAATTTCTTTTTTCAACAATACCTCTATGTAAACATTTTTATGGCAAGCCTCTGTCAGTGCAAATGGGGTGAGAGCATTCCATACCCAGTCAGGGAAAGGAAGCATCTCTTCTGTAAGTGCTACTGCATCTGAAATAATTAATGTGTTAGAAATGACACACAGATGGAAGAAGCTGAATATATCTTGTATAGTTTCTTTGGGCTCAGCAATCTAATTGCTTATGCTATTGCCCAACCCCATGTAACACATAGTTGTCGGGAAACCCCTCTCATGCAGAGTTGCAGAATATCAGTATTTTATTTGGAAGAAGGAGTTACAGATGGAGTTGCATTAAGCAAATACACTGTATTTGAAGTAAAATGTTTAATGTTTAGGTTAGTTTTGCATTAAGACAAATATGATGTTTCAATGTAAACATCCATTCTCTCTTTAACAAGGAAGATCCTGCTATCTATAGCATCCTAGGAGGATTTCAAAAGATGTTTTGTTGTTACAGAAGAATTTAATCTTGCTCTGCAGTTCAGCCATGCAGCAGGAGAGAACAGAATGCAAACAGAGTAGAAAGTGAACACAAGATCTGAAGGGCAAAGGAAACCAGTCATTTAATATATTACCTTTATTTTTCAAATTGTTGCTTTTGAGTTTCCTGAATCTTAATTTAAGGATTCTCTTCATATTATTTTGGTTGTAAATTATTTATATGTTTCCTCATCTTTTATGGTACTCTGTTTCTGGGCTTCCTGCGAGACCTCATCAGCTTCTAGCAACATGCTGAGACAGTGCTGTAATCCGTCAAAAAAGGAGGGGAGATGGGGCTAACAAAGTGATGCTCTGGGACTTGTACTAGCATGAATTGTCAAAGATGAATAAATAATGGTATGTTTTCTCATTTCTGAGAAGCTGTAGAAAATCCCTGTAATTTTGTTGGAATAATTCATTAACCAGCATTTTTATCCTTCATTGTTAAATCTTATGTACCTCTCTTGTTTTCATCAATCTTAGGGAAGAATTTTAGCATTTGTACATTTTCCTTTTCAAAGAAGGCTTTTTCCCAAAGAATCTTTGCTGGTATTTTGTTCCATTCAGTTTAAATTATCTCAAGAAGGAGAGATGCTTCTGTATCCTTAAGAGATGAGGATACAGTCCAGGACATCTCACAGTCAGGTGCATTTACCCTGTGAAATAGGGTATAGGGATAGTCCTGTCTTCCTTGCATCCTATTACTGCCAGTGCTCTGTGTATCTCAGTTCTTCCTGCACTGTATTTCTTTTTTCATACACTTAGAAACTGTTATTTGGCACCTGTAATTTTGCCAAACTGTGGCCAAGGTGAGATTGTGCAGCAGCATTGTCAGTGAGCACAGGCTGACCAAACCTTCACAGGTTTTTGTGCCCAAAAACTGTGTGGAGCCTGCGGTCTCTTCCAGGATGCCCTGACAGTGGCAAGCACAAACATAGTTTCTTCATTCTCCTAGCTGTGTTTGGTAGACTCCCATTTCATTATCTCTCCATGTT
The DNA here is from genome assembly GCA_002631895.1 of Agapornis roseicollis. Lineage (NCBI taxonomy): Eukaryota > Metazoa > Chordata > Aves > Psittaciformes > Psittacidae > Agapornis > Agapornis roseicollis. Next base: position 23,686 of record NDXB01012397.1, on the reverse strand, counting down.
TCCCTCTGGTTTGGACCCATTCATAGTCATAAAATCTGCAGTTGGGATTTGTTCCTCCTGTGCAAGGTATATCTGGAGCCATGTAGAAGTGAGAACCTTATGGAAATACTTGCGTGTGGCTACCTATGAGATGGAAATTGTTCTTCTCATGGACTTCTTCAGGCCCACAGCTGTGTTCTTCACTGAGGTGGGAGTTCTCAAGCTGACTCTCAGATTGCCTGCGGCTGTCTTGCAATCCAATTTATTGACTAGGGTAGGCTGACCTGCAGAAAGTGTGAAAGACAAAGCAGTAACTGTGGGAATGGAAAAACTGGAACCTTTTTTTTTTCTTCATTGCTGGCAACTTCCTTGATCTGACTTTTTGACCTCATCCCAAGGTCAGATAAATGCCTCAAAAGAACTAGAGTGGTTACAGATCAACTTTGCCATCATCCAGTAGGTGGATATAGAACACTTCATAACAAAGAAAAAAAAAAGGTTTCCAGGGAGGCCTCCTTGGTAAGTGACTTCTCCATGAATTGAAGATGAGACCTTTTCACAAGGCAACTTACTGGTTGGTTCAAGTGCTCTCAAACAGACTTGGTGCCCTGAAATGATGTTGTCCTAGTACAGTGGTGTCAAGTCAACCATCAACACGCTCAGCTGGAGTCCTTCTCCTCCTTCTTTGATTTCCCATCCTCTGGTCCAGTACATTATCTGTTAAGTGTCTTGCTCACTCCAGACTGAAGAGATAAGTCATTATCAAGGAATAATACTTTTTGACTGTAGTTGAGAGGGAAAGGAAAAAGCAACAAAAAATGAGCACTAAATGAAGATGATCCTGTTGACTGCAAGAACTATCTTTGAAGACTTCCAAACAATCAGAAACTTCAGTTTGTTTTCAGCATATGCTCCCAGGGGAAGGTCATCTGATTCATATCCGTCAAATGTTGAGGAGATGAGTCACAGTCAAACAAATCACACTTTCCTAACTTGTCTTTACACATACGGGAAGAAATAATCTCTCTCCATTTAAAAGAACTTTTCCTTTTTTTTAGTAGACAACACTCAATAACTTAGGCCCATGTTATCTCTTTTTCTTGAATTATGAATATTTATTCCTCTCCATATCCATAAATAATACATAATCTAGTTGCCTCATTTTTTTCTTACGACCTTTATACACAGCTTGTACTTTAAATCAAACTCATATTTACAAAAAGCTCTAATTTCCAGTTGAAACTTAATTCAACAACCACAAAGAAGAAAGTCTTCAAATAATAGCTAATATCAGATCTCTTGGGTGGCATGGTTTAGTGTGGGGTGTCCCTGCTTATGGCAGGGGGGCTGGAACTGGATGATCTTAAGGTCCCTTCCAACCCTAACTATTCTATGATTCTATGATCTTATATTCTTGACTGCCAGTCAGCCAATATTGGACATGAGCTACTACTCCAGAAGTCATCAGTTTACGCCACAGTATTTAAGATAGAATATAATGTGTATGTTCCTGTGCCATGTAATGCTAATCCTGTGGCTGCAGTATTATTGTGGAGGTGTGAAAAGTTACCCCTGTATGCAATGCTCCTATAAAGCTGATGGGATGCTCTGCAGATGCAGCAGCTGCTTTTCTGCTCCAGGAAAATCTCAGGGGGAGTTGTGATTAGCCTTTTGGCAATTCCACAGGGACCTTCTCCTCATGTGCCACCCACTCCAGGCTGCTAGCCCCCTGGGCAAATTTTTACTTCAGCATTTATGTTTGCTTTGCAAGTTCTAAGGGTTGAATACATTTCAAGAATGGCATTTGCTATAGCTGCTCATTTCCTGACAGTAATTGTATGTTTCAACACACAAAAGTACTCATTCCTATTCTGCATTACCTTCCAAAATGTGTTGGCACAAGAGCTGGGATCATGGAATCATAGAATGGTTAGGACTGGAAAGGACCTTAAGATCATCTAGTTCTAACCCTTCGCCACAGTCAGAGACACCTCCCACTAAACTGGGTTACTCCAGGCCCTGTCCAACTTGGCATTGAGCACTGCCAGGGATGGGGCAGCCACAGCTTCTCTGGGCAACTTCTGCCAGCACCTCAGCACCCTTACAAGTGGGGAATTCCTTCTTAATATCTAACCTGAACATCCCCTATTTCAGCTTTAATCCATTAGCCTTTGTCCTATTGCTACAGTCCCTGATGAAGAGTCTCCAGCATCCAAATGCTTCTCTTTGGATCAGATTGCTCTGTGAAATGGAACCCAGCAAATACCTACCTTCATCCAAATCCACTTCTACCTGGAGTTCAGTTTGTAGCCACCTGCATGCTTTGCACCCCCACAGGAGAGGGTGCAGCTTACCCCAGGGTACCTGTGTGAGGGCAGAGGTCCATGGGTGCCTGCTATGCAGTGATGGCTTGAGCCAGATGAAAAGCTATTAAAGAAAAGCTCTCAGAAAGGTGTGCTCTGAACTGTGACCTGAATGTAAAATAAATGTGTTTGCAAGACATGTTCAGGAAATTAACAACTTTCTTTGCAGGGAACCAGAAACTCTTTCCCTGATTCTCCCCCAATGTATACTAAAACATCTAAGGAGTAAATCTGAATGCGACAACTATTTTAACCACAACCACCTGACCCTATTTAACAAGATACATTAATTCAGACTTAACACCCAAACAATGCTCAAGAAACATGTACAGGTGGTGTCTCAGCTACTACATTGTAAGAATCTGAACTGCTGATGAAGCTGGGGCCAGAGCCGGATCTTCTGACTCACAGCACTTCTGTTTTGTTAGGAAAAAAAAAGAGCACACTTATTTTTCATAATTATGCCATATAATTAATGTTTAAAAGACAGTTCTAAAAATTGATATGAACTTTAATCCTGTTTATTAGCTCCATTATGATGAGCATGGTTTTGTGAAGCATCAATTTTACTATCACCTGTTTGTGCATAAAACAAACACGTATCTTTGATATTTTATTTTGGACACCTATATGAACTATTTCTAAACTCTCTTTAAAAGACCTTTGAAACTTAACTGATAGGAATTACCAAGATTTCAGATTTTATGATGAATTCTAAGCTTTGATACTTCTAGAAGATTGGACCTGCCTGTGAAGGGATGCCAGTCTCTTTCCAGCTCCTCTGATTTCCAATGGCCATTTGCCAAGGCAAAGCAGTTAGTAGAACTATTGAATGTTGAAATGCAACTTAAAGCAATATAAAGTACAAAGGGAAAAAAAGAACCCTCTCAAAGCTGCATTTACAATGAGGCAAAGTTTTCAGAGAAGTAAAAACTTTGAGGCTCTTTAATGCAAATAGGCAGGCTCTATCTTTCCCAGGTAACTATAGAGCAGTTTTTCGGACTGCTGTGATTTAGATCCTTTGGTCAATTCATGTGAAATAAATGATACCACTTAGATACATAAATGATATTGAAATGTCATTTTTTCCTAGAGAAAAAAAAAAAATCTTTGCATATCTTAACTCATTCTGTTTTATCCCATACTTCATATATCCCCAAACAGCTTCAATTTTGTATTTCTCTGTCATAAAAATATCTGTGCTTGTAGGTCTCAGACTTTATTTTGTTTCTTATCCTGTGTTTACATCTTCAACCTCAGAACTGAGATGTGTATGATTTCCTACTTACAAATAATTAGCTAAACACAGCTTTATTCAAGTCAGCCATTAGCCCAACCTGATCTTTTTTTCACAATACTTGGGTTCAGAAGTGTTTGTTAGTGGCGATCATGCTCTTGAGTATTCAGTATCCAGGATATATACCAAAAGCTCAGTTCCAAGGGTCAGGATTTTAAAACCTGCCTGCAAAAGGAGAGATGGTAAAAAAGAAAGTGTGATCTATGCATCCAAAGAGAGAACTGAGTTATTCTGAGAATTTAACCCTAGCTGTAAATGCTGAGTTCTTGACAATATAACCTTGTTGGTTATATGATATATAATATCATAGTATCATAAAACCATAAAGCCTTTTTTGGTTGTGATAAACCATGTGAATATAAATTTCTCTGAACCAGTTCTATTTACATTTTAGGCTTAAACAAATGATACTTCAACCAAAAATGTTAATAAACCCCACTGCAGGATCACTGTAAAACTGGAGCATAATATGAGAACATACAGAGGACCTTTGAGATGCAGTATATTCAATCCAAATTGCTGGAACAGTAGACACCATTCAGAGAACAGTAAAATGGTGGACAACATTCAAAGAATAGGATCTTGTCCTAAGTTTTCTATCTGACTGCAAAAGTGAGATCACTTTTTGATGTAGTGAATCAATATCTCATTACGTGCAAAAGATCTCCAAGATAAATTCTAAAGCACAGAGAAATTAGTGTTAAAAATAATATTTCTTCTTTTTTGTTTTATTAAGTTTCATTTAGAGTTAGATGTTGAAACAAGGTGGTGTAATAAGCAGACTGAATAGGATGTCACATTGCTTTAAGACAATGGATGACTTGCCTTAGTGTCTTGTTACTGCTGTATCTGTAATGAACACTTCTGGAGCCCCACTTGATAGCTGCTTTAATATCAAGTTAATTCATGTTGATGGCTACTGCCTATTAGTCACCACTTCCAAAAGGAATGACAACGACTGGATACTTGAAAAGGCATATTGCGGTTGATGATTTGCATTATGAGAAATGCCAGTATTGGGTCTATTTTGGTGTTCTTGAGACTCTGAGCTTTGAGAAAATGACATGTGGAGTTCAGCACTGTGGGGGCACGTCTGGGCACAGGGAGTCCAGGGTCTACTCGAGGGTCCCATCAACCTTCTTCTATTTTATAGTAGAAAATCCTTGACTGATAAAAGCCCTGTTTGAAATGAAAGCTGTGAACTACTCCCTCTGACGTGGCTGAAGTTACAACATCATGTAAGACTTTGATTCATACTGTTTCTGTGCCCCTTATTTCCCAGGTAATCTTTGTTATTTAGGAGAAAGCTTCAGTGAAAGGTCTGGAGGGCAGATGCCTGTTTCAGGAGGAGGCTGTAGGCTAATGCAAGGTGTCTAGTGGATTGGATTGACAAGCTGAAATCTCCTATACACATTCCATTCTACCCAGTGATTTTTCTGGGAATCAGGATTTGTAGGAAAGGATGGCAGGTGTCCCACCCGTCTCATTCTCAAGTGGTGTTGCTAAGCTCCAGACAGAAGAGGGTCTGGGGGAAAGGCAGAAGCACAGCTGTGGATCACATGCAAATTGAAAAGACAAAAGCTCAATGGGCAAAGATTGACAGGATAAAATAAATCCTTTGAGAATTGTCATCTTGGGTTTAGCAACTGCAACAATATTAAATAGGAGTAAGATCATAGAGTCATAGAACAGTTTGAGTTGGAAGGAACTTTCAAAGGTCCAACCCCCCTGCAATGAGCAGGGACATCTTCAACTAGACCAGGTTGCCCAGAACTACATCCGGCCTCACACTGAATGTCTCCAGGGGTGGTGCATCCACCACCTCTCTGGGCAACCTGTGCCAGTGTTTTACCACCCTCATCATAAAATATTTCTTCCTCACATCCAGGTCTGAATCTCCACTCTTTTAATTTAAAATCATCACCCCTCATCCTGTCGCAACAGTCCCTGCTAAAAAGTCTCTCCTCATCTTTCTTATAGGTCCCTTGTAAGTACTGAAAGGCCACAATAAAGTCTCACCTGAGTCTTCTCAAGGATGAACAACCCCAGCTTTCTCAGACTTTCCTCATAGGAGAGGTGCTCCAGCCCTCTGATCATTTTTGTGGCCCTTCTCTGGACTCTCTCCAACAGGTCCATGTCTTTCCTGTACTGAGAACTCCACAGCTGGACACAGGATTCCAGGTGGGGTTTTACCAGAATAAAGGGACAAAATCCCCTCCCTTGACCTGCTGTCCATGCTCCTTTGGATGCAGGCCAAGGTACAACTAGCCTTCTGGGCTGCAAGCACGCATTTCTAACTCATGTCCAGTCTTTCATCCACCAGTACCCCCAAGTCCTTCTCAGGTGTCCAATTCAAGATATTTTCTTCTTTATTTTGATTGTTGTCCCATAGCACTATTACTGACCTTACTCTTTGTGTATGTTCAGGCAAAGGACATGAATTATCCTAGGCAATTATATTTTCTTGAGTACTTACTTGAGCTTACTAAAAACCATAGATTACCAGTTCTTCTAATGCATATGCATATGTAAAATATTTCAAGATAGAAAATATCTAGCGATGTCTGAATGTTAAAATATTATTTTCTTTCATCCTTTGATCTTTAGATAAGATTTCTACTTCATTTATTGAAACCTTTTCATATGGCTTATTAGCAGCAATGTATTGAAATAATCTGTTTAAGAACTCTTTTATGGTGGCTGAATACATATTGCAGTGGAATGGGGTGTAAGGATGACTGACGGCCTATGCACGTGAGTGCCACTCGATGAGGAGGTGACATTTCATCAGAGACGTTGAATGGAGAGATGTCAAGCACTGTAGAGGGGTTAATTTAGGAAGTTCCCCTGGAACTGAATCAAAAAAAGTTTTTAGTACGTGTTTAAGTAGCTAAAAGTCTGGAACACTTTGTAGGCCCCACTGTTCACTAAATTTAAAATTAGTTCAAACTTATATTCATGCTATGATTCTATTAAAGTATGAGAAGAGCAATAAGGGAGGCAAATATCTTTCAGGAGCTAAGTGCTCTTTCATGGAATTTTGGACATTAAAAAGTTCTGTATGTTCCAAAGACATCCCTTAAAACGTGTTACAGAAGGAAATGAGTCATCTTTCTGTCTCAGGCGAATGGTTGCTTAAACTGATAACATGGGAAAGTTAAGTGCAGGAACAAGGTTTGTGCAGGAAGAAGTTTGAATTAACCCTGGAAAATAGTAAACAAAACCTTTTCCTCCTCCTCTCTCACCACCCTCTTTTTGTGCAGGTGACGGTTGTAGGAATGTGGTTTCAATATGAAAATTCATTTTGATTAGACAAAGGACAGTATTTTTGAAAGTGATTTTGGTATTAGCGCTCAGATAGGAGCATCACACTATTTTAAATAGGGCACTTTCAGGTAAATAAGCAGATCTTGCAAGATGCTGAGTACTGCTGTGGAGGTCTCCTCCTTCCTGCTTTCCTCCCCACAGACACACAAAGCATTGTGTCTGCACAGTGCCATGCACATCGTGGATGTGTGTTGATAAGGGACGGATTCTATAAGCCAGTGTAGCATAAACAATAGATCAAGATAGTTTCTCTTCTGGCTTTCACACTGATAATGAGATGTGGTTACTACTTTGCTGCTATTGCACTTTATCTGACACTTTCTTAGAGAACTCCCTTAGAGAATTTCCCCCAAGAAGATAGCGTTTTGTTTCTGCCCTCTGTGCGTCAGTTTTCAAATTCAAGGATGCCTGCCAACACAGCTCAGCCTTTTGTAGTCAGAAATTCACTTCAAACAATGCTGCCCAATTCCAAGCTAATCTGTTGTATGTTATTCAGACCTTCAATGTATGTAATTTCACAAGGATCGACGTAGCCAAGTACACAGAAGCCTTGAGCTGGCATGTCAAACAGACTGTTCTCTGTTGGAAGTGAACATGATTTCATAGTCATTGAATAATTAGTGTTTTGAGTGTTTGTGTCTGAGGTTTTGCAGTGTATTCCAAAGCCTAATTTTACAAATGTGTCCTAATGCTTCCTGATTATGACCATAGAACAGCTGTTTTGTGTAAATTAACTGCAAGTGGAAAAGCCTAGCCCTGGTTTAACTCAGCTGCATAAATCTCTTGAGTTTCTTTGGTTTGGGAATTTCTTGCTTCTCCTCCAGTATACGTTACTTTTATTCCCACCAATTCCAATCACAAATCAGGTTTTAAACTTGCATTGGTGTTGGTGGCTATGCAGCACCTCCTGACTCTTCCTTCTTTGCTAAACCTGGGCCAAGGTCACACAGACATTTTCTGGTCTGCCTGTGTCCTGTAACATCAGTGCAATCCAGCAGTCTTTTAAGAAAATCTCCTAATAAAAGCCCATGACAGAGTTGACTGGGGAGCCAGTAACCTTCCTCTTTCAGTAGCTGGTGAGTCAAAAGAAGATCAGAGAAGTTAGAGCATTATTCATTACCTGCTCCTGGAGCTTAAATTCAGAACTGCCTACTCGTCACGCAGATATTTTGTTTCAGGAGGCTTAGCTGCTCTGCGGACAAGGCTAACAACTAAATCCCTTATGTGCTAGACAGTCGGAACTCTCATAGACAAAGAAAGGATAAAACTGAGTAAGAGCAGGCTGTTGTCCCAAACTCTGCTTCCTTTGCTCAGTAAAGAATTGCTACGCTGTGTGCTATAAGACCTGTTTTCTACACAAATCCTTCTCAGACCAGCCACCCTTACATGAAGAAGCAAATGAAGGCTGCGTCTCTCCCCTTCTGTCTTGGGGAAAGTCAGGCAGGAGGGAAGCATAAAAGGACTCGTTTAATGAGCTCTAATATTAGTATTTTATCCTCTCTACCTTTCAGTCAGCAACCTGCAAAAGCAACATTCCCTTATCAAGCTTGGCTGGTAATGTATTGTGCCCAGGTTCATCTCATTTCAGATGGCAGGGCTTCTCAGGTGATGCAGGGAAGCAGGATTTGATGTTGAGTTTATGATCATTATAAATGGATTATGCACCTTGGGCTAGTCTGTAAATTCATAAAAGGATTTAGAAGCTCCTGTTATATACCAACCACTTCTTTTCCTTTACCTCTTTGAAGAAAGTATTTTGTTAATACATAGATTAATAAATGGGTTGGTGTCAAAATTAAGGTTTCCTCCATTGATAAGGGCAAATTTCTAGGAGAACAAGTGAAATTATTTGTACCATGAAAAGGCTGGGCTTACACTTTTCAGAAACTTTCCAGGCCTTTCTTCAGCTCTATGATATTTTAATAAATACTCACTAAAGACTGCAATCCATGCAATCAAGTTTCAACACTTCAAAACTTGCACAATACCTTGAAGTTGATAATGTTGGGCATTTCATGGGGAGAAAACCCTGTGCATCAAACTCAGTAGGTCCTATATCCCAGCACGGATCTTCCTTGGCTTGAGTGTGCTGAGGTTTGGTCCCTGGTGCTCCATGCTGATGCTACAATCATCAACACTGCTGTGATCGAGACAGCACAAAGCCTTGTTTGTGCCCAGACATATCCCTTCAAGGGCTGCTGTGGGACAAGTTTCCCCACTTCTCTCCAGATGTATCCTCCGTGTGACAGCACGTGGGACATAACTCAGTTTCTCTTACTGTTATGAAAGCCCTCTCCTTTGATAATTTGTGTTACAGTAGCACCTAGAGGAATTGGGCATGGAGGTGCCCCATTAGCCAACTTTGTGCTTCCTATGGCTAAGCTGCAATGCAACACAATCCCTTGGGCATGAGAGCCATTTTTAATTAAGCAGTTAGAATACTGTGTTATTTGAGGATCATTCAGCTTCTTCTAATCCTTATTTGATTTAGCTTTATTTCTCTAATGTACATTTCACTGCTTGTTGTTATCTTTCTCTGTGAATCTGCTTAGAAATCCATTTAGTCTGGGTAATTGCTCCTTCACAAGGCACTTCAGCTCAGTAATATTCAGCTCAATGATCTCTTGTCAAAAGAGAAAAAAAAAGGGGGGGGACACATTAAAACATGTTGTTTGTTCCTGTTTCTGATTATCCTTCATTGCAGGTAATGAAATAATGTGAATAAAAGTTGTGAGTATTGTATACTAAAGGGAACTCAGACAGTCCTCAATAATACCAGGAATGACAAACATAATCTTATTTAGTTGCACATATTGCTTCTGTTGGAACTCAGTTGTCTGATTACAAGAAAGAAACAGAAGCATCAATATTTCTACTGAAGTCTTAAAGTCATTCCCAAATTAACATTGCTGATGCACCTGCATATAGAGTGTACAGTTTCTTTATCAAAAGAATCCTCTGCAGTGAATAGAAGGAATTTGAAGGTACTGCCTCAGACTTTTTTTCTCTGAATGGTTTTAGGTTGTTAAAAAGTAAATATTAAAGTTAAAAAAACCTCAAAGAAAGAAAGAACGAACTGTTATTAGACTGATAGTTTCTCCACTTCCCATTTGGGTCCAAAAAATGGAGCCTTGATTTGCAGACTTGCATGCCAATAGGCAGGAAAAGCCGTGGCAGGTACTGCAGAATAGTTCCTGCTCATGGTAAATGAATGGGCAGCTCCTGACTCAGCTGGACTCTGAGATTTAGGGCTGAGAATGCCAGCCTATGCCATGCGTTCCTCAACGTGTTAACTTCTAATCTTAGAGGGGAGATGCTGGTCTTGAACAAAAGTGTGCAGGAAAAGGGACCACAATCTGGTTTATATAGTTAGTGTTCACTGGCTTTCATTTCATCCTGTGTTTCTGCATGGTGCTGCAGAAGCTTCTGTTAGAGGAAAAAAACTAAAGCCATTAATAGTATCATTTGCTTTACAAGATTTTGTAAACTAGTAGCTTAAGCTATGTTTTAACAAAACATCTTAGTCCTGATTTAGCAAATAATTATTTCTTTAAGCTCATTCACAGTTCTAGGTTTCTGTGATTTTAAAGGAATCGGTATAGATTGCGACTAGCGGATGAATTTATTATGTCATTTGCTGAGTTACCCTAGTTTGAAGATGTTCGTGATTTCTTTACAGTAAACATGACAATGCAGTGAGTCACTGGTAACCCCCAGGAATGACAGCGAGGATGAATACTAGAGATGGATGCCTGTTAAGAAAGGTGGCAGCTCCCTGAGTTCAACTCCTATCAGTTGCATCTGTGGTACCGTATGTATTTGTTGCTTTTAAAAATCTTTTAGCTGCCACTATGGGTCAATAAAGATTCACAGTATTTGAGGCTGACCATAAAGACCTGACAGGTTGACTGTACAGGGAGAGCTCAGGAGGGGAATAATGGCATGTCCAACAGCCATCCACCTGGAAAACTCCTTTTCTTCTTGCTGTACTCCAGATATAACTCTGTCTCCGCAATTGTATACAAAGGGTAAATAAAACCAAAATTAATGGTCCCCAAAAATTTAACTTTAAACAGTACTGCATAAATGTTTGGCCTATGCATGTGACAGTATGGCAGGATATTTTTTTCTGTTTCTCTTTTTTCGTTTGTTTTTCTTCTTTGTTTGTTTGTGGCTTTTGCTATGGTATTACTCATGCCTTGCTCTGGAAGAAGTAGCAGCCAGCTACCCTTAAATAAAAGAGATTTGTTAATATAGCCATCATCGGATGCTAACAAGCCTGACAGGAACCTGTTTTTTATAAGTGTCCCTAGCCAGGAAAAATGATGGCGAAGGTGGTGTGATTCAGACCTCGGTTGAATTTCTTAGGTCGTTATCAGCTTAGCTTCAGGACATTTTACAATTAGAGCAAGGTAGATATTAATGCTTGTGGTCAGTGATCTGCTTGTAATAGACAAAGTGCTACATGATAGTTTCATGGGAAGATTGATGCTGCCGTCTCTGAGATGTTGCTGACTCATCCATGGCATCTAATGGATGCACTTCCCTGAATTAATTCCCACTTCCAGTTCCATAAATATGGCTAAACTAAAAGATACCTCTTAGGAAACATCCTGTCTTCATCTTAATGTCACTTACTCTGATGGTTAATTACTCTTACTGTTAAACATTTGCATCTTACTTCTAACTGAAATGTGTCTAGCATCAAATTCCAGTTACAGCTTATTATGCTTGTGTTGTTTTTTTTGTTTTTTACATGAGAGGTTTTGAAATTAAACAAGCTTTCAGGTTCTTTTCCCAGTAAGATTTTCAGGATAACACCCCGGCCTTTACATCAAAACATTTTTTCCCACTTTTTTTTTTCAGTAAAGAAGCACGTTGGAATTGATAAAGCTTGGTTTAAATTATAGTACTTTTAAAAATAGTGGCAATGCTTTAGCTTTGCTGTTCCAAAGCTGTAAGGGAAACAAGGATTGCAGGGAATGGTCGTATGTTTTATTAGACCGATACAGGCTTGGGAGGGGGATACATAAAAAATTGGACACATAAACACTCCCTGAGATGTTGAGAGCTTTTTGTGACCAACTATGTACCTGTGTCCCAGTCAGTTTAATAAACATCACTTCTTATAATTCTTCCTTTTCTGTAATATTTTACAAAACCAGGACAAGAAATTTTGTATAAAGAACATTTAGGTATCTTCTATTAAAAAATAAGATTTTTGAGAAAAATAATCTGCACAAAAGTTATGAGCAATGCTGTTCAGTTCAAAAATAAATAAATCAAAAATGTGCTATATTTTCTGTCAGGCTAAAAGTGTCACGCCAGAGAAACTTCTGTTACAGTTCTCTCTCTTGTCTTTCATCACCTCAAGGTTTATTAAAGGAAATAAGTACCACTAAATGTATTCAGCAATAAAGTATTATATAAAGGCATATAAAAATTCAATGACGGGGAAAAAAAATGAGTAGCCAATCATTATAGTTTTCTCTAACTATTTTGACAAGCACTTCGCCCCCCTCCCCTGTCACCACCTCTGTCAATGCTGGAGGAGGCAGGAAATTGCACTGGGGGATCAAATAACGTAATTACTCCAAAAAAAATACTAACTGTTTTTGTTTAAAAGAAGGCAAAGAGGTGTTGATTCTTCCTCATTCACAACATTTACTACGTATTTGACATTTGAGCTGCTATAACTGGGAAGAGATGACTCCATCCTGAGGGGAAGGATGTAATTTCTGCAGCTAATTGGCTGACTGATACCTTAATTCATAAATCTGCGTGCCTATTCTCATTTACCATGGCTAAAGATCCCAGCCATTTATAGCTGGTGGTGAGGACAAGAATACTTAATTTTCCTACTTTCTTTGAAGTCCATTCTTAAAAATCACTGAGATGTAAAATTCCTTTTCAACAGCTCTTTCTTTCTAAACCTAAGCACCATTAAAAATATATAGAATATCAAACCTTCCCTAAGAAATCTGTCACACAGTGACTGCGAACAACTTCAATTAAATCTTCTTATTAAGTGAAGAGGTAATTTGCACTCAGATTTCACCAGATGAGGTTAATGTAATTATACTAGAGATGTTCCAACAATTGACAGCTCCCAATAGCCTTATGATTACCTGCAAATTAGAAGTGAAAAAGCTTTCCATTCCTCCCATGCATGATGCATAAGGAAAGCTAGATAGTGATTTTTCCAGAGGAGTCCACACCTTCTTTCTAAATGGTTTTTTTCCTTCAATTTTTCTTTGTGGTAATAGATATCCTAATTTCTATTTTTTCAAACGTTCCTCCTCTGCTCAGCCTGACCTCATTGAGTGTTGACTTTTATTGTTAAGAATTAAAAGGAGATTTAAATAAAGAAAAGAAATCCAGATGGATAGTACTGAAACTATAAATTGCAAAATAGATGATTACATTACCAATGCACAGTAAGATTTACCTCAGTGTGCATATTTCTTCTGGATAAAAGAGCCTCTAATTTCTTTTAATTAGAAGATCCCTTCAGGATTGGTCCCTCCACATCTGATTCAGTGACTTTATGTTTCAAACTTCTACAGTTTTCCTGAGATCTACGTATAAGAAGGCACAGGAAACTTCAAACAAGTTATTGGCTTATGATAATTGAAAAAGCCTCTCCCTAGCGGGGGAAAAGAAGTTTGATAAGAATGATTCACAGTTTAGACATCTAAAATGAGCAAATTGTTGTTCCCTTTCATGCTTAGAGCAAATCTATTGTATCCGAGACTGTCTCAAGGAGTAAGCTATACGGAACATTTAATTCTGGTGTGTTCAAGGCCTTTCAGATTGTGCACACTGCACTGTCTAAAATGTTCTGGGACATATATGCACTAATGATGCTCATACAGACCAGATAATTAGTTGTATGTTAAAACAAGCAGGCAAGTGTACAACCCAGCAAATAATCTCTCCAGTCAATCAGCTGGCAATGGTACATGAACATTTTAATATTATGCATTGCATTTATGAAAGTGGAAGAGAGAAGGAAAATGCAAGAAGGTATTTTGAAGTCTTCAAATATGAATCTTAGAATAACTAAATATTGTTTTTATATTTACATTTTATACTAAAAGTCATTTACTTATCTGTGGGTTACTTGATACGTATTTGCATAAGGAAAAAACTAGGCTAAAAAAGAGGTCTTTGAGGTACTGGTCTTCTCCTTGATTTCCCTGATGCACCACAGCAGGAATTTTCTTGGTGATATTTTATTCATTTCTCCCCTTCTAATTATCTTTGATTTCTCTTTTCCCATCCTTCCTTCTATGCTGTATCACAGAAAGTGCCTTTGTGCTGAGCAGAGGGGAATTCCTTCAACATATTTCAGGGAGCATGAAATTCAACCTGGGATTTTGCTGCAAAAGCTGGAGATGAAAAGTGCTAACTAACAAAATCTGCTCGAGGGGAAAGCGCTTTCTCACTTTCATAATGAAATATTCATAGTGTAACGCTTTCCCCTCCTGTGACAACCACAGGTGAATCCCAGACTGAACTTCTGTGGTCTCTAGAAGTGAGACCTTGGCAATACCTCTTGTGTCAGACTTATGTCAGCGCTGGATGCAAAATGTACTCAGCCAGCTGTGTGGCTACAAACTCCTACATGTATGCTTTCTGTATTGCGTGACTCAGAGTGACATGCTAAAATCCTTCTGCCACAGGCCTAATCGTCTAAGAAAATTGCCTGGAAGAGATCTGAACCTCAGCTCTTCAGCCTGTGCATGCCTTTGTCCTGCTGAGACCATGGGCTGAGCTTCTCAGGGCATCACTGAGCAGTGCAGACAGCTATGTGATGAGCGATGCACTTCCTTTTCTGCTACAGTCACCAGTGAGGCCTGCTTTAAAAGACAGTCTCCCTGCAAAGGTAGATGACGGGAGGTTTTAAGTGGCTTTTTATTTCTTTTTCATTTGTTTGTTTTGCTTTTGCTTTGAGGAAAACAACTGTTCTTTTGAACCGGTGTCAGCACAAGACCAAACAACCAAAAATGAATCTCACCTTCTCATATCATGATGCTGCAACAAAATGTGGTTTGGTTTTGTTTGAGCATGTTCAGTTATGGTTTGGATATATTTTTTTTTGTAAAGCCTGAATTTTTCTGTCACATGTGTTGACCATTTTATTAACTCCATATAGTCAATATGTAGGCTGTACAGAGGTCCCACACAACATGCCTTCAAGGTGCTTCAGCCCAGCACAGCAGACAGTAAGCCTACAATACTGTAAGACCTGCCTTAATCTGATTTTCTCCAACTGAGAGACATTGAAATAAAGCTACAGGGTTTGAAAATGGACACATAAGCAAAAAGAGTCAAATTGTATTCTGAAGGCTAAAAAATTATTAGTCTCATGCAGTAGTAAGGTTTATTGGACTACCATGCAGTATATAATGTGTGACACGTGTTTCATAAAATTAACAAATGGTCAGAATTTCAAAGTTATCCCAAAGGGGCAACATGAATATATTTGCTAGCAACCATCAAATGCATAATAAATATGTTCATCATAAAAAATAATTCGTTCCATTTGTAAATTGCACTTTATATGTATTTGTTTATACGTATAGAATAAAGCAGAACACACAAAATTATTTCAGTTTCCTAGGTGATATAAGACACTCCTCTATTTCTGAGTAGAAAAATATCCTATGTGCATAATCTCAGGCTTTGAACAAGAAATGGGAAAATATAAAACTAAATTCTTCATCTGATCAATAGTTCATTGAATTCCACTTAAGCAATGAAAATGAAATGCTCCACACTACACTTCGAAAGACTCTTCCTATCTGACCTCAAGGAACAAGTTAACTAATATTTTGTGGCTTAATTTACATGAATGAAATTCCACCTCTGTTGATATCAATGAAAAAGCTCCTGTGCTTTCAGTAGGGCTCTAATTCCACATCCATGGGTACACTGTGACTGATGATGTCTGCCGTAGGTAGCTCCAGGAAATGTCATCTATGTATATTTGTGCAGTGCCCTGTGCAGTAAAGGTTGGGCTTGGCTGAAGTGAGCCAATGACGTGGGAATGTAATATAAATAATAAATGATAGCCGCTACACAACTTTGTGTAGCAGATTGTGATTGTGTGGAAAGGAAATTCATCCTGTATGAAAAGGTATCATTTAATGACTTTCCTGTCCATTTTTATTCATCTGCCTGCAGGTTAAATGAGCCATTTAACATACAACATCACTAATTTTCTTGATTGCTCAAGGACCTTACAAGAGCAAAGCATACATTTTCTTGGTTTGGATGTTATCAGCTTAACTGACCAAAAAAACTGGGCTTAAACTCCCAGATTGTCAAGATATTTTTTTTTCCAGAAAACACTGCCATGGCCTTGGTTTGTATTTGCTTCTTGCTCCTGTAAATGTGTTGCTATTCATCTTACCTAGAAGTGGCAGGTAAACTGTCTTTAGAAAACATAACCTGGCCAAAGGAGGGGATGAAATGTCTTAGTCTCTTCTCTCAACCTTCTGACCCATCAGTAGAACAAAAACCTCAACACAGTTGTGGTGACCACCAACGGAAGCATTTTTATTGAGTGTCACACTCGGATGGCGTAGCAAGAAAGAGCTTCCTGTTCTCAGCTTTGCTCCTTGAATAGAACAGCCAAGCTGAAAAGCAAATTGTAGAAATAAGAAAATCAATGTATAAATATTAAAAAACTGAAAATAAAAAAAAGAAGAAACACACGAAAAAAACCCCAAAATCAAACCAAACAAAAAACAAAACCAAAAATACACCAAACCCAGAAAAATAAACCCAACCTAAGCAAAGAAACACCCAGCCAAAACAAAAAGTCTAGAGCTGTCTTTTTTTCCAGTCCAGACAGGCTATATTCAAGGGCAAAAGCCCAGTGTGTTCAATCCTAGATCATTTTATGTTTTTTCCCCTTTAAGGTTTAAATACTCATTGGTAAGTCAGATAGAGCTGAAGGATAGCAAGAAAAGAACCCAACATTGCAATGTAGTGAAATCATTATTTGACATCCAAGGCACTGCAGTGAGCATCTTCTTGATGGTCAGATATAAAAAGAGACAACATCTGGGTATACTTTCTTTGGTTTATAGGGAATTTAGTTTACCTGCAACAACTTATCCCTAAAATGTTTATTTTTATTATTTAGCTGGGACGCTGTTGTGAAAGCTTGCAGAAATAGACACAGAAGCTGACTCTGAGAGTTCCCTGTGCCCTGTAAAGGAGTAAAATGCTTGTTACTGTTCATTGCTTTTGACTAATAGAGGGAAAGTATTCTCTGAGCAGACTTGCATGCTTAATGTTGTGATCAGACAGAGAGAAGGGTACACATTGTTGTTGCTTCTCCAGACTAAGTAGCTCCGTGCCACCAGTGTCTTATCCTCATAGCAGTTATATATAAGATAAAAACTTGTCTTGGCATGGTAATTTCCATCAGGTGATAGGAACTTTTTTGTACAGACGAGAGGCTGCACATGCAAAACCCACATAATAATGGTAATTATAATGAATACTGTAAAAAAATCCTGGTTTGAGAGCTCTTGCCTTCATGCCTTGTTTTGCTTTGGGATTTGCATAAACTATACTGAGAAAATGCAAAATTTCTCTTTGCTACTATAAGCTGCATGTCTGCCTGGATAGTTGGCACTATAGGTGCCATAAATGAACATTTCCCACAGTAGGTAAAGTCCATACATCAATGGTACCCTTCAAATATATTGTATTACCTTCAAATTCTCAAGTAGAAATAGGAAACTACTTTCGTGTAGGTAAAAAGACTTCCAGTGCCTTTCTCCTCTTCAGACTGAAGATCTGACATTGGCATTTGCAAAAGGATGTTAAGGACTCAGGAGCATGACTTGGAAATTAGATGAGAACATAAGGAGCTGGGGGGAGAACTTTAGACACCTGAAAAAAAATATACTGGCAGTATACTAATGTCCTTCCTCAAGGTACGCTGTTGTTTTACCAAGCACCCCTATTAGCTGCTTCCAGCCTCTCATTGTCACCCGTGGCATCTTTAACCTTATTCTCTAAAATGATAATGTGCTAAAATCAAACTGCCTATTAATGCGCCTAAAAACTTATGCTGCTTTGCTTCTATCCAATTTAGTCACGCTTCAAGATTTGTCAGTTAAAACAACATCTCAGAAAGATAGTATTTGCTTCCGGAAATTTAATATTGTAACCATGTGGAGAGCCGTTAGTGGCTAACTTGTGGCACCCTTCATCTCTCATTCCCCTCAGAACTGTGTTTTCCATCTGCACTTCTCCTTGGTGTCTGCCTAGGAATATTACTATTACCAGCAGCAGATTGCAGCTGCTCTATCCCCCCAGTCGAGAGCATCCTCCAGACTGCTCTAACCAGATTATAATGAAGAATAAATGCCTCATGCCCCAATTTGGGAAATTAGATTAAACAATTGAACATATCCAAAGAAATTAAATGTAGCCCAATAACACTGAATGGCTTGGAAAACTCTGTGTGTGGGGGGGAACTATAAGTCCTAGGGTAAAAATGTGGTATAGTCATTCAGAAATGAGTACTGCTTTAACCTGCTTACCTTCAGAGAAATTTTAAGAAACCAGAATATCAGAATCTGCCTAACAGAGCATAATCTACCCCTGCATTGTAATGGCTGTTGTCTGTGTTGGTATCAGTCACGTCAATTGTTCCCAAGATATTTATCCCTACCTTCCTTGGTATTCATAGCAAAACCGGCTCAGAGGAAAAGGAAGACCTGAGTACAGGTCACTATCAGAGGGTCACCACTGGGTTTTGGCTCAGCTTTTAACTCAAGCCTCATAAATATAAGTCTGAGACCCAACATGCTCAGGCCACCCCCTGTAGTGTTCCATGGCTTCACTGGGAAAGGGAAGGAGAAGGGGTGGTTGCTGGCTCAGTGTACATGAGTGTGTACTGGGTGGGAGGTCACTATGTTTCTCTTCAAAATCATTAAGCCTCTTCGTGCTTGAGCTTACAAGAAGATATTTGGAGCTGAAAAGTGCCCTCCTCCTTAACTTCCTTCTTTCCATGCTTCCTGGAGGCTTTTGGATGGTGTTTGCACATCTTTCATCCCCTCTGCACCTGAGGGGTTATTTAGTCCTAACTGCATGACATTTACTTGGCTTCAGGTCTTTGAATGAACATGAAGCCAAGCAGGAAAAAATCTTCTGGCACAATTTCATCATAGACATTGTGGTTTTATAGATTATCCTATTTATTTTCTTTTTCATGCAGCAAGAATTTAGAAAAACAGTCCTGGCAAGAAAAATTTCTTTATGTTAAATAATTTTTAAAAAATTTAAAAAAATACAAAATAGAAACAATCAAACAAACAAAAACAACAACAAGAAAACCACACACACACACACACACACACACACAAAGAAAACCCAACAACAAAAAAAACCCAACCCAAAATAAAAGAAAACCAAAAAAAACCCCACTACCAAAGAACCCCAATAGCTTTGGGAGCAGGGTTGTTATCAGTTTACCAGTTGCCACACCTCCTAGGCCAGCTGCTAAGCAATGAAGCAGGAAGTAAATGAAGTAGGAAGTAGAAATAGCCCCTCTTCAGGAATGGAAGCAGCTAGCAAAAACTCCACGGGTCTTTCATGATTTTGACAATGAAAAGAAATAATAATTGCAATGCTGTAACACTACAATTTTTCTTTCACTCTCTTACAACCACCTGGGTGAATCACATTTTTCCATTCACAGCTAAGCCACCACACTTATAAGAATTTATTACAATGATGCAACATAAAGCTGTTCCTCAACCTGGTATGTTAGAGGGGGCCTGTAGTGAAGACAGTAGGATTTGAGCTGACTCAATGGTAAGTCTTCCGTAGCCATGCCCGGATATGCACATTACAAATGCTTATAATACTCAGGTCTGGGCTCTCCTGGGGAGCATCTATTTGGCCCAATATGGCTTAGTGTAGAAGCTCCCCAAATTAGCTCCAAGTGCCTATAAAGTCTCGTTTGTATCCTGGACACTAAGTGCATAGAGTATTAAGTACTTTGTCCAGACTAATTCTCATTCCAGTGTTAGTTTATGGATCTGTATTCTGATTTCAATTGGCTGAAGCAGATATGTGGTTGACTTCTGCCCAGAAATAGAAGGTACTAGAAATTTCAGAACAGTCTTATTTTCTTTGAGGAAAATAAAAATAGCATGTATCCTACATTTGCAGGTATAAAACTTTCACCTACTTTTCAGCTGATGATTTGAATATTAAACCTCATTTGCCTAATTTCTTTGCTTTTAAAAGTGTGTCCCTTTAACTGTGATGAAAACAAATAAGACATGTGCAAAGGACTCTTATAAATGTACTTTACTGCTAAAAATGTTGCAGTAGCAATTTTACCTGCAATCAGATAACCTAGAACTGTCTTACCAGCACATCTGCCTCTGTTTCATTTGTGCAAATCTAATAGTTGCATATGAGCTTCAGTAGGTTTCTTTGACATAGCAGTAGTGAAATGGAGAATGTGATGATTGTAATTACCTTTTTTGGCAACAAATATATCATAAATACTGATGAATCCAAGTTTGATTAACTACAGATTCTTTCTTTTTAAAACTTTTAAAACTGTTTCTTGATCTAAGGCTGACCTAAGAAGGTAGAAATCTTTAAAGCCACTCTACTGATGTGCTGTCTAAACCAGGTATCCCCTGGGAAGTTATACTTATAGATGATATAATCAGCATTTTAAAGTTCATAGTGTGCTGCCATGACTGAAGCTTCTTTACCTTGTTAGTGCTTCCAATGAATTATTTTAGGTATGAAGCTAAAAGTTTGCTAATGCTAGGATTCTGTAAGTTTTCTTTCTTCAGAAACACTAGGAATCTACTACATGGAGAACTCGGCTGCTCACCCAACTGCTCAGTTTCAGAGTAATTCTCTTTAGCTAGCACTCACAGTTTACAGGCTTTGTTCACCTCTGGAAGTATGAAAGGGTGTTGTTTGGGACCACACGGCAAAAGAACAGGGTCCTCAGAGCCCGGAGTAAGCTAAATCCTCCAATAGGTCAGAGGCATTTATGGCTTATTATATAAACAGTGGCAAGGATCAAATAATTTGCACTGTGGGCTTTCACACGCTCTAGGGAAATTGCTGAAATTATTAAAAAAGAGGAGAAATCCTAGCAAGTAATCCGTCACCTTCACAAATATTTTTCTCTTTGCATCTAATTCCATGCAGATGTGGGAGAGAGGAGGCAAAGACGTCTCTTTGAATCTCTGCTAAAAGGGGAGGTCATTTTTTTATCTCTTTTTTAATGTTCTGCCACCTATTGGTAGCTGTAGCTGCTTTAGGTATTGTGCACAGCACAGTGCTACAGACTGCAGCCAGCACAATTCATGTCCCTGTTTCTCTTATTAACACATTCATTTACTCTTCTTCCTATCTAATTTACTTTGCAAAAGCTCCTATGGATCCAATTATGTCAGGGGAAACCACCAAAGCATTTAAACGATCCCACTGTTTTTTGGTTGGCCTGATGACAAAACAAACTTGCAGATTTTGGACTGTCTTTAGCCCTAGCAATGCATCTTAAATTCTGGGGCTTCTCTTACCAGGTCTAATATGAACACTTCTGTAAATCCTGTGTGCTAAAAACATTTAGGAAATCAAGAGCTATAGGACTGCTGGGGAGGGACTTTTCATTAGGGACTGTAGTGACAGGATAAGGGGTAATGGGTTCAAACTTAAACAGGGGAGGTTTAGATTGGATTTAAGGAAGAAATTCTTTCCTGTTAGGGTGGTGAGGCACTGGAATGGGTTGCCCAGGGAGGTTGTGAGTGCTCCATTCCTGGCAGTGTTCAAGGCCAGGTTGGACAAAGCCTTGGGTGGCATGGTTTAGTGTGAGGTATCCCTGCTTATGGCAGGGGGATTGGACCTAGATGATCTTAAGGTTCTTTCCAACNGGCCAGGCCAGGTTGGACAAAGCCTTGGGTGGCATGGTTTAGTGTGAGGTATCCCTGCTTATGGCAGGGGGATTGGACCTAGATGATCTTAAGGTTCTTTCCAACCCTGACTATTCTATGATTCTATGTAACAAGGAGCATTAATTCTTTTGTTTATAATGCATACTGAATAGATTTGGATATTCATTGTGCCTGGAATGTGTTTTGAGAACTCTCTAATTCTTTGGAGATCATATCAGTCTTGATTAGCTATTTATGTTCTGAAGCAGAGCAAGGTTTACTTCATCTTGAGGGAACTCTGGACAAGTTTAGTATTTGCTTGTGTTTTTTGAAGATGAATGGGAAAACCTGTGATTTTGATTTTTGTGTAATATACCCCATATGTCTACTCTTTGTTCAGTAAGCTACTCAATGAAGACACACACAATGTTATCTTTATCTCATTTTTAACTCCTAATGGTTAGCACCACTTTAAAGATTCCATTACTATGGAGAGGGGAGGGATCAAAGGCCAGGACTGCTCAGTCCCTCAGAGTTTGTTATTTGGGATTAATCTCCCTTTAAAGATTCTTATCTGTGAATGTGAAACTTGAATCTCTAACACAACAGATGTGCAAGGGATTGATCTATCTGTTATATGTTGGATATTGAGTATCACTGGAAAACAGGAAGGGAAGAATCAGTGTGAGAAGAAACAGAATATTGGGGCAAGTAAAAATGGGTCAAATTTTCCATTTTTGGGTTTGAAACAGAACTTCCAGTCTAGGATTGAGTTGAAGATATCAGAAATAGAGTCACAAAGAATGGGAAAGATGAAAAATAGAAAAGTTGGGAGAGTAAACCAGAGTGGCCAACAGAAAGGTTTACCCTCTGACTGAGCTTCAAATGTATTTGAGCACATAAAAAAGAAATGCAGAAAGTCTTCCCAGTTGTTACATTTGCAAAGGTGCTTTAGCCAGACTGTGGAGCCAAACAAATGAATCCAAACTCTGACTAATAAGGGCAAATGTGGAAAGCAGAAGGCCAAAGTGTGAAAACAAACTAGAAACTTTTTAAGTACCTTGGATCAAAAAAATAAAGGCTATAGTGTGACAAGTGAGTTACTAGAAAATAAAGGTGTGAGGTAATTAAAGAATACTGCTGAAGAGCTCATGGATGCACTTCTGTCAGTCTCTGAGAGGCTGCTGGGAGGCACAGGTTTTCCTCAGGCAACAGAGATGACACCATCTGGGACTGAGGTGCCGCTTTAATACATTTTGGAAGAAATAGATCAGCCGAGGCATAACAGGACACGAAAGCTGGATGATGAAATAGCTCAGGGCTTGGGCTTTGACTCCAGAGGAGCTTAGGTATAAAGCTTCAAAACATCCCCATGTAAGTAGCCAATATGTATTAGATGCAGTGCCCATAGCAGATACATTGCTAATGGAAATTAAAGTGATGTTTTTTCAGTATTCTCTAAAAGGAATGATGACCCCAAAGAAGTATAAGTTTGTGCTAATTACTTCTAAGAAAACCTGTGAAAACAATCATATGTGTTGCTTGTTCAAAATGCTTGGCAGCAGACATGAACTAAAAGAGGAAATCCAGCCTCTCTGAAGGAACAGTACCTCTTTAATCTCTTGATTTTTATTTTGTATTTACAAGTGACTGTTAAGGAAGTAGAGAAAGCATAAAATGAGAGGTAAAATGCTACTAAGTTTAAAGAGATTAGTGGCCAGAAAATAGAAGCTGCTCTAAATCTAAACCTGGCAAGGCATCAGTAGTGGAATGACCCT
>NDXB01012393.1:4645-16412 GCA_002631895.1 Agapornis roseicollis | reverse complement strand
CAACACCAAAAGGACATGGAGCTGTTGGAACAAGTGCAGAGGAGGCCACGAGGATGATCAGGGTCTGGAGCATCTCCCATCTGTTCAGCCTGGGGAAGAGAAGGCTGCATGGAGACCTCCTAGCAGCCTTCAGTATCTGAAGGGGGCCTCTAGGGATGCTGGGGAAGGGCTCTTCATTAGGGACTGTAGTGACAGGACAAGGGGTAACGGGTTCAAACTGAAACAGGGGAGGTTTAGATTGGATCTAAGGAAGAAATTCTTTCCTGTGAGGGTGGTGAGGCACTGGAATGGGTTGAGAGGTTGTGNTTCAAACTGAAACAGGGGAGGTTTAGATTGGATCTAAGGAAGAAATTCTTTCCTGTGAGGGTGGTGAGGCACTGGAATGGGTTGGCCAGGGAGGTTGTGAGTGCTCCATCCCTGTTGGTGTTCAAGGCCAGGTTGGATGAAGCCTTGGGTGCCATGATTTAGTGTGGGGTGTCCCTGCTTACGGCAGGGGGGTTGGAACTGGATGATCTTAAGGTCCTTTCCAACCCGAACTATTCTATGATTCTATGATTCTCAGCCTTGGCAAGTGTTGTGTGTGCCAGTTAATACTGGTAGAGGTGTTTAATTTACCTAGTCGCTCACCAGGCTTGCATCTATTCCTGGGGTCAGGAGAATGACAACTCCCCCCCCCCCTTCCCATCCTGGAGGAACCTCAGTATATGCTATTAACCTCACACTGTATGAAGTGCTCCAGTGAGTGTTTTAGCTGCTGCCTTAGCTGACCAGCTGGAGATGTGCCTTCTGAAGAGAGGCAATACAAAGACTGTTAGTGTGGTCCTCTGAGGTTACAACAGGATGTAATTATTATATTTCTTTAAGGCTTGCATGTTGTTTTAGCAAACTTATAGATGTCCAGTTACTATGCCCAAATTCTTTTGGGAGTTTGGAATGATTGAATTTCTTCTGAAAGAGAGCACTATGTTGAAATCACTCTATTGCAAGTCAGTTCCTATAATGCATTGCAAGTTAATTCCTATAATGAACATTAATGGTATCTTTTGTTGCCAATTAAAATTAGTAGCCTAGAGTGCTCTTTACATTATTACAGTTAACTTGTGTTCTTTTATACATTCCTACAAAACTAGAGTGGGGATCCCAGCTTAGTGGTTTTTGTGGTATTTAAAATAATGAAACGATTCAATCTTGAGTTGTGCCTGATGGCTGGAGAAAGGCTGTTTATTTTTATTTGTAATATAGTGCCTTCTCCTTTGTAGATCATGTCAAAGGTAACAGAGAATGAGGTTGTGAGTCTTTAGTTGCTTAGTGTCATCCTTAATGCTTGAGAGGAGAATATAACCATGCACTTGATCATATTATTCAAAGTCAAGTCTTACACATTCCAAGTGAAGATATTGAAGTCTCTGCAATCCAAGCACGTTGTCAGTTGGACTGCACTGCCACATATGCCCTGTTAAGAGGGAATGTAGTGCAGGTAAACCCTTCTGAAATCCAGGCTTTCATGAGACAGATCTAGGCAGTGTGTCGGATGTTTGAGCGTTGAATTTGGGCAGCCAAAAACTCTGTAAACTATTGATGATAACTAGATGTCCTTCCCCCGACCCCACCTTCTTTTTGGCCACTTGCCTGGGTTTGATAATGATGAGTGGTTACCTTTGCAACCTTTCACATTGTTGACAGTGATTGATAATGTGTTGTGCACGCTTTCATTGCATCAAGTAGCAATTTTTGGGGTAATGGGAAAAGAATATGTAATTAGAGGACTAATGTTACTCATTTCACACACTGTAATTTGAGTATGGCTTTTGGGAAAGCAAGGAGATGAGTAGTACTTTAGAGCATGATTTATATGTAGGTATGGGAGTAGAGTATTGGTTTGTTCTGAGTTTCCCGACCTTTAGTGACTGAAATAAGATCATTTGAACATAAAAGCATATTTTAAAAGGATTTTACTGTGAGGAAGAAAATCTTTTAAATCTATATGCCTCATATACCCTTTTGAATGTTAAATCATGTAGTGATAGAAAATATTTGTAAGAATGAGATGACTGGCTCAGAAATCTTGGTTCTGTAGGCAAACTGCTTGAAATTGCTGCTGTGTTCACTGAGAAGTGCCCAATACTGGATACTTATCTCCTTAGGCAGTACGTAAAATCTCTAAAGCTGGTGACTGGATTAAAAGATGAGTACGGTCGTCATACTTGGGTACCTTTCATGTAACCACACTTCCTTCACTTGCCATTAGATATATATGTATATATATGTGTTTAAATGGATGGCATTTAACCTGAAGCTGAACTTTCTTTCTTTCAGACAGCAGTGAAGTAGTTTGCACCTTACTGTACCNATGAGTACGGTCGTCATACTTGGGTACCTTTCATGTAACCACACTTCCTTCACTTGCCATTAGATATACATGTATATATATGTGTTTAAATGGATGGCATTTAACCTGAACCTGAACTTTCTTTCAGACAGCAATGAAGTAGTTTGCACCTTACTGTACCCACTCAGGTGAAACTGAACTGCAAGACAGGTCACTTATGCTGATTTTCCACACCATTTTTTCCTGAAATGAAGCTAACATGTGTAGTTGTCTGTTAAACTTCCTCAGCTTTCAGGACTCGAGGGTTGTTTGTGCTGTTACAGCTGTGTTATTTACTGATGCAGATCCTGCAGTTATTTCATTACTTAGATAATATCTATGTGTATATATTATTTTCTATTGATGTGGCTAAGGCCTGACATATTTAACTGGTGTATTTTCTGGTTTGTGTCATGTTTACTTCAGTAACCATGTTGAATTATGCTATAAATGTTTGCAGGAGCCCTGTCTTTGTAGTCATTCTCAGTGGGGAATTTGAATTGAAATTGATGGGGGAGCTGAGTGTGGAAAAGCTGCTTGAGTGGGCTCTTCCAGGCAGGCAAGCTTAAGTAGTAGAATATGTATGTATTTACGTGCTAGTGTACTGTTAGGGCAATTAAGAGGATGATTCTTTGGGTGATATAAGTAGTTGGGTGGGAGGAGGATATCTCACTCAGGAGCAACAGAGCTTTTGATCCAGAAAAGCTCTGGATAAAATCAGCAGCCAACAGAGAAAATTCAGGGATATTTCGGTAAGGCGAAATAATGTGGGATGGTGATGGGAGGGATGCTAGTTCAATGGAACACAATTGTGGCTGCATAAAGGTTTTTAATTTGGCTTGAGCCTATTCGGAATATCATAGTAAAGGCAACTTACCTAGTCTAAAAGTTTGCTCTAGAGTTGCTGTGTGTGGTCACATAGAGCTCACATAGAGCTACAGGAACAGAGAAAGTAAGTTTTGAAACTTAACTTCAACAAAATTCACACCACAGTGAAAATCTTTATATGAAGAAATGCAAGTTATAGGACAGAATGATAAAAATCTGCTCCCTTTTCTCACTGCAGCCTTGGAAAGGAGAGGTTGTTGAATAACAAATCTTGTGCCACATGGAGAGAAAACCCAGTTGGCACAAGTGGGTTTTGCAGGCATACAGTAATAGCAGAGAAACAGTCTAGTGATCTCACTAAAAACGATACAAATTGTAATTTACTCTTATGTTGACAATTGGGCTCTGACATGTATTTCAAAAGTATACACACAAGGAGAATGAAAGCTGGCATTGAATTGTTGAGCAGTCAACCTTAACAGCTCACATCTTTGCATTTTGATACACCCCACAACCTTCATCCTTACATTTGTCTAAGTAGACAAATGTAATCCTTACATATCTACTAAGTAGATAGTAGTGCCTTTGGGACAGGCACTCCTTTGTGGAAAGGCGTATGGTAAACTGATGATCTTGAGGTTCTTTCCAACCCTACCCATTCTATGATTCTATAAAAAAAACCTTTAAATCATAAATGAAAGATGATGGTTTTGCCTGGCTCTTCTTGCCCATAAAGATGCACTAACATTTTTGTGATGGCGATGGTCACAGTCCCTTCCTTCACCACTGAGGGTATGAAAATGGAGATGGAAGGAGGTTGGCACGGAACATCTTTGTGGTGGCTTACTGTGTTTCTATGTACACTTCATCCCACTTTTGAGTGCGGTAGATGAGTTATGTTGATGTTATGCTGAGCACTGAATTAGCAAACGAAATGGAAAAAACCATGAGGACTTGTTGTTTTATTTGGTTTTCAGTGGGGGTTGTAGTCTTTTTCACCGGCTAATCTGCGTTTTACTGGAGCCTACCAGTGGTGATCTAAAGGGCTCTGTTATTTCCCTGGGTACTTGGAACTCATAAGTCTGAGTTAGATTCTTCTTATCCTGCCACAAGTTTCCCTGTGTGAGCAATAGAAGAATTTTCTGATTTACAGAAGTAAGGTTTTGTGATTCTGCTACTACACTCCAAATAAAACCACAGTTTTTCATTTGAGGCCTTGCATAAGGGGTTTTATTTTGCTCTTTAGTTTAGTTCCTTTTAAACTTGTACTTGAAGCATCCTTGCCATTTTTGACCCAGAGTAAGATCCTAAAATATATGTGGAATGTACTGAGGAAGGTGATGCACAGTGGTCATGCTTGCTGACAACCTGCTAGTAGGTCAGCAAATAGGAGAAACACTTCGCATAAAAAACTAAGGTTTTCCAGTCTTGCACTTCCAAAGGTGTACTCTTCCCAGCAGTATATTAATATCAGCCATGGAACAGTCTTTTCCATCAGAAATATTCAGATTTTCATTAAATTCCTTAAAGGTGAGCACTGCTGTGCACAGGGGCAAGTCGGAAAGCGATTTGGAAAGCAGAAGTGGCTTATGCTAGGATACTTCCTATTCTCAGCCTTTTTACGTTAATAGCTTAGTCTGAAATACTCATACTCAGTTGAAAAGATAGCCTATGGGCTAGCAAATTGCTGCTTCATTATATTGATTCTGACAGGTTAGAAAAGAATAAGTAAACTTGTTTTCTCACTGAATTCAGGGAGTGGAGATGATGCTGTTGGAAATTGGGCACTGTGTCTATTGCCAAGGTGAGCACACCTCAAATGGTTGAGTGAGCAACTCAAACGGTTGCACTAGAGGCAACTTTCCTAGTAGAGAAACTTAAGTGCGTTACTGTTCGCAATGATTCACCGCTTAAAGGGGTCCTTTTTAGTATTATGAGTTCATTTCAAATACACCCTGGTGACAGAGTAATGGAAAGGCGAGAGGCGTTTTCTACTTGCTCAACGTGTATGGTTGGTAGCTGCAGTACTTGTCCTGGGCAAGAGGAACCTGTATGACTTGTCCTTGAACATGCATGTTGAAAGTTAGCCTGAAAGTTTAATCAGTTGATGCTTGTTTTGATCATGTGCTGTCATCAGGTGCTGCATGAGATTCTTGTGACTATTCTCTCCAGCTTTAACATGCAGTCCTTACAGCTCTGCTGTTTAGTGATGAGGTCTACTGTAGGCAGAGATCTGGGCTGCTAGGTGAAAGCCACAAAAAGTCTTTCTGGGCCATCTGTTGAGCTCTTTAATGCAAATTTTGGATATTTTAAGAGTAGCTTAAAACCTTCACCTCTCAACCTCTTTATTGTATCTTGGTTTTATTGGATTCTCATTCTACATCTTTGAATGGTGATAAGTATTTGACTAATTAGCATTGAGGAATACTAGGATATGACATATGTAAAGATATAGGACCATATTGAGTGTACCCTCAACGAGTTTGCTGACAACACTTAAGTTAGGTGGTTTGGTTGATACGCTGGAGGGAAGGAATGCCATCCAGAGGTACATAGGCATGCTTAGGAGGAGGGCCAGTGTCAACCTCATGAAGTTCAAACAAGCCAAGTGCAAGGGCCTACCCCTGGGTCAGGGCAATCCTAGGCACAACTACAGGTTGGGGATTCAGAGAAGGGATTCAGAGCAGCCCTGTGGGGAAGGACTTGGGGGTGGCGGTCAATGAGAAACTTAACATGAGGCAGCAGTGTGCGCTTGCAGCCCAGAAAGCAACCGTATCCTGGGCCGCATCCAAAGGAGCGTGACCAGCAGGGCCAAGGAGCTGATCCTGCCCCTCTGCTCTGCTCTCGGGAGACCTCACCTGGAGCATTGTGTGCAGTTCTGGTGTCCTCAACATCAAAAGGACATGGAGCTGTTGGAGCAAGTGCAGAGGAGGCCACGAGGATGATCAGGGACTGGAGCATCTCCCATATGAAGACAGGCTGGGAAAGTTGGGCCTGTTCAGCCTGGGGAAGAGAAGGCTGCATGGAGACCTCAGAGCAGCCTTCCAGAATCTGAAGGGGGCCTATAGGGATGGTGGGGAGGGGCTCTTCATTAGGGAGTGCAGTGACAGGACAAGGGTTAAAGGGTTCAAACTGAAAGAGGGGAGGTTTAGATTGGATCTAAGGAAAAAATTCTTTCCTGTGAGGGTGGTGAGGCACTGGAATGGGTTGGCCAGGGAGGTTGTGAGTGCTCCATCCCTGTTGGTGTTCAAGGCCAGGTTGGATGAAGCCTTGGGTGCCATGGTTTAGTGTGAGGTTTCCCTGCCCATGGTAGGGGCATTGGAACTTGATGATCTTAATGTGCTTTCTAACCCTAACTATTCTGTGATTCTATATCTAGAACCACTTAGTCTGTGGCTGCTGCTACACAGGTTCACAGTGTAATCATTACTACAAGTTTTGAGCATGTAAATAGTCTGAAATAAGGCTTTTTTAAGTACCTTCGAATTCCAGTGGGTCAGTTGATACCTATAATTCCACAGCTAGGTGATGGCAAGGAGGAGCCACATCAGACCTGGATCACTGCTTCTTTTTCTATATCCTTTCAGTTAAACCTGGTAGATACTTTGTATGTGCTAGGGTGCTATGGTCAACAGGACAGACTCGTAAGTGTATTTAGCTTGGTTTGAAAATGAAATGTGAAATAGTGTCTTTGTGGACTGATGGACTGTACTCCCTTAATCTTTGCATCCATTTTGGCAGAAATTGGAAGTGTTGACACATAAATTTTCTTCTGGACAGAGAGACAGACTAAGGGCCTTACCTATGCCAAAGGTCCAGCCAGCGGTGTACCTTTTAAACACTAGAAATGTCAATAACAAAGTATGAGTGCGAAAGGGAATGATTGCAGTTCTTCTCATTAATAGTCAGGAAAACAAAGTGTTGGTATTTTGTGAAAACATTGACACCCAAGACTCAACATCTCTGAATGGAGGGGTGGAGGTGGAAGCATCTCTTCTGACCAGCATTTTATGTCAGTCTAACTCTTAAGCCCGACTTTGATCTGAACCTTCGCATAACTTAGTTCCACCTGAAGGAATGTTCTGGCCTCTCCCAGAAACATCTGTAAAGCCATTTACAGAGCTGCAGTGGCAGTCATGACTTAGTGCTTCCCGCTGAAGTGGAAGTGGCTGGCTCCTTTGGCCAGGTTAACGTTAGGTAAAGTTCAAAGTTGTGAAGATGAATTTACTTCAGGTGGATCACAAGCCATCAGAAGGTTGGCCTTTGAAATGTCCTATATTGATTTATTTGTTCATTTACTTTTAAACAGATGGTCTCATGAGATTACTTCTAAATTTCTCATGGAATTGTGTCTAAAGCTCAAAGGTGGGAGGGGGTATTTAGGCTTGGGGGAGAGTGATCTTGTTCTGGACAATCGGGGGGGGGATAGGCCAAGCAGCACAAACTGCTGCTGCCTTCTGTTGGGATCTTTTCCAGGTGTTTGTTTGGGTAGTGAAACTCAAGCCTCTTGTCTTTCTTCTTCTTTTTTTGGTTAAAATTGAACTGAGAGGGTAGAAACTTACTAAAGGCAGGAAAGGTGACGAGTTGGGCTGAGTACATGCTTACAGAGGTCGTCTTTCAGCAAGAAAGGATCTGAAATAGTTAGTTTGCTTATCTGGACACATGAAATGAGACTGGGAGCTCCCAAACGGGCATTGGGTCATAAGTAATCATGTGACAATGATGTATTCCTGGAGAGAGTGTTGGCAAATAAATATTCCTTTCAATGGATTTCTATGAGTAGGAAAGCATCTCACTTGTTAACTGTGCACTGGAGGGTGAGTTGGTTCAAATGGCCTAATGATATTTATGTAGGTACAAGGAGAAGTTTGGTTATCAACGAAAGCCTTGGCAACAGATGTCAGTGGAATTGGGGCGGCATCTTTTGGGCTGGAACTCCTCATTCTCAGTGTGGGATTTAGCTCCAAGTATCCTGTTTTGTCTTTGTCTGCCAGTGCTGTTGAATGAAGAGCACAGCCAGGGATTGCAGTCATTGCTCCTGTGTGAGGTTTCAACTGTGTCTTCCTATGTGGCTAATGACTTCTGGGAAACTGCTGTTCCCTCTTATTACAAAGCAGGGTATTATCCCTGTGTACCATAAATTTGCCTGTTTAAGCTGATTTCCTAGATAGAATTAAACTGGTGGCTTTCTAGAAGAAAATGATGAATTTTCACCTGATTTTGCATGACTTTATAAAGCATTTCAAACAATAGAAAGGAGTCTCGAATGCTGTCTGTAGCTACATGAACGTACGAACATCACAATCGAGTTGGGTAGTATGTGTGATGTGTGGAATCATGGTGTTCTCATACATATACAGAAAGAAGAATATAGGAGGTCTTCTGTGGGGGTAGATAGCATGTGGCTTACTGACATGGAGGAGAACAAGCAACTAATATGGATGTTCCATCTAGCTGTACTGCGTGTCCTTGGCATTTTGGTTCATGTCTAAGGCTTATCTGGAATAGAGCTCTGTACAGGCTTGGTGCTGGACGCTGCAGCAGGAACATGCGTTGTACATGAAGTTTCATCAGTGAAAAGAGTTGTAAGAGTATAAAATGCAAGAGCTCTGTTTATAGCACACTGTACTAATGTGTGATGTGCACGTATATACACAAATACATGTTTATTGAACAACTTGGAAGTATAAGTCACCCTATTCTCTTACAAATATTTGTATGTTTCAGCCTTTCATTTTGGTTCCAAGTATGTAATCTATTGTAGCAAAGCCACTTTCTATTTTAGCCCTTTATAGACCTTGCCAAAGGATTACTTCTCCCAGCTGCTCCAAACACTGCAAGAAATTATGAGCTTAAAAGAAATAAATAAATGATAGCTCGTTGCTTCCTCACTCAAGTATCAGTAGAAGATTTGGACGGTTGCTCTGTACCTACTGATTTTAAGGATTGTAGTTGCAATGGAAAGAGCACATTTGCCACTGAAGTTTGTGCTTCAGTCTCTTGCATTGCCCTTCTGAGGGGAGTCATGTGAACCACATATACGGGTAAGAGGCAAGTGCTATTTCTTCAAAATAGGAAGATGCTCAAATTGCCCCCAGTGCCCTGAAGTTTAGGCTAATCTAGTATCCTTAATGATAATTTTCAGAAGTTTCTTTTGTGCAGTTGGTTTCCTGAGGCTTTATGTTTCCAGCAGTTTTATTCCAGACCCAAAGTTTGGCTCTAAAAGCAGTATCTGTGCGATAGAGCCCATCAGAGCACACCAGTGATGGCATGCTCTGACCTCCTTTTGTATTTGTAATTTAGAGACAATGGTGGGTTGTTGGTTTGCGGCTTCCTAAAAGTTTGTAGCTTTTTGGAGCTTTCTTCCAGCCTAAATTAGCTCCTTCTTTGAAATATTAACACCAGCTGCGTTAGTGCAATTGCAAGCTTAGCGTTAATAATCACTTTTCCAAGCTTGAAATCGGGCTCAGTCATGTTCTTAGTGATGAAGAGTAAACGCATAGTTTAAAAGGGTCAAATAAGGTTTATTAGAGTGGTCATAGACATCTAATCAAATTATGAAGTTGGTTTATATAAATGCACTTAATTCAAGTGACTAAACTGAAGGAGTGTTTCTGAAGTAGGTCTTGCTATAGGTGAAGAATATTGAGCCACTTTTTTCCTGTTTTTCAAGCAGTTGCATGTCTGTTCGTGCTGATACTGGTTTTGTGCTCTTTGGTGAGGTTGGTCATGATTTGCTGGGTATTCCCTAGTGCTCTCCTTTCTTGTATCAGCAGATACAAGATGAGCTGGGTTACTTGGTCTTCTGTGTTCAGTGTTAGCCTGTGGTATTGCACGCAAAATTGTTAGCTGGAGAAAGACACTAAGAGTGTCACTGAGAGTTTTGCTAATGGGGTGTGTATGCTCTTCCTGTAAACAGGAAACATATGTCTGTGCCCATTTGAAGAGCTGGGAGAACCTGGAAGATAATGTCAATGATCACTGTGTTGGGGACTTGTTTTGACATGTGTGTTCCTGTGAAGTTTCTTGTGCTGTAATGCTGGCTTACTACTTGTATTAGGGTCTGTCTCGTACTGGAGTTAGGTCCAGAGGCTGTTTGTATTCTTGCTGTTATGCATGAGTCATTTCTCTGGCTACCACCATGCTGGTTTTCCGGCGGCAGTTACATGTGTATGTTTGTAGTGTCTTTACCTGTAGCTCCTTTTTTATGGTTTATGTCATAAACACCTGTAGTCATTCACACTTGTTTTGAGCCCAAGCAATGAGTAAGACTTTGTCTTGCTCCTTCTGTGAAGAATTCCCTTTTCCTAGGGGAAAATCTACTTTTTCTGGGTGTCTCTCTTAGATGAAACTGTTACCATTTAGATAGCTAAGGCCAGGTTATGGTCCCCCAGGAATGGGGCTTGGAGCAACCTGTTCCAGTGGAAGGGGGTTGGAACTGAATGAGCTTAAAGGTCCTTTCCAACCCAAATCCGTCGGTGATTCTATGAAATGTGATAGTGGAACAGGGACTGGCCTTGAAGATAATTAAAGGATGAAAGTATTGTCCAATACAGTTCTCCTGTGAGAAGGCTGCTAGTCATAACTAGACTGGTAAATTTGATATGCATGTTTTGATTTCTCTTTGCAGACCAAACCATCACAGGCACCCTGAGGTCTTCTATGTAGCGAGCTTTCCTGGTTGTGCCTATGCAGTAAGGCTTCTCTGTATTTTAGATCCTGAATGTGAAACGAGTAGTCCTTTATGTAAACACAAACAGATAACGTTTTATCACTTAGTACAGCTATTAGTATATAGCAAGTTGCATCTGAAATCCATTACTGGCTGATTAAGGAGAAGATAAGTTTGGAGATGTTAGCAGTTGCTTATTAATAAAAGCATTACTAGAACTCTCTAGCGGTCAAAGGAAGACTGTAACTGATTAGGGTGGCAAGATCCTGCCTTTGCTATGAAGGAGAACATCATGAATTGCATTATAGCCCTAGTTCACTACGATTCTGCTGGCAGCGAGTGGAAGATTGAGTTCCTGGGAGAAAAGGCAGCATAATGTGGGATTATGAATGCTGCTTGAATATCTAAAATACCTAAGTGCCATTGCATGTTTACCTCAGGGTAGAGATGTACAGGCACATAGCTGCTGATACTGATGCTAAGGGGTAGGTAGCTACTGCTGCGGGATGATGTTCAAGGGGTTGTGATATTGATACTTTAAAAATGGTAATGTTCCCACCATAGAACGGGTTCTCCCAGCCTGTTTTTGAACGACTCCCCAACACCCCCAAATGCTCTGAGAGCACATGTTTTTTAGTCAAACTGTGAATAAGCATTAGTTTGGGAAATGCATTTCTTAAAGCCATTTCATAGAATCCCAGTCTGGTTTGGGTTGGAAGGGACCTTAAAGCTCTTCCAGTTCCAAGCTCCTGCCACGGGCACAGATGCCTTCCACCAGACCAGGTTGCTCCAAGCCCTGTCCAACCTGGCCTTGAGCACTGCCAGGGATGGGGCAGCCACAGCTTCTCTGGGCCATCACCCTGTGCCAGTGCCCCAGCATCCTCACAGGGCTTCTGCCT
>NDXB01012387.1:0-20271 GCA_002631895.1 Agapornis roseicollis | reverse complement strand
TTGATTCTCCCCCCATCTCTCTGGAAGCAGGGGAGGTCAAGAAAGGGGGGTTGAATGAGTGAATGAGATGCGTGGGTTCAAACTACGACACACAATCACCGAGTTGTACTGATGATGCACTTCACACACAAAGCTGCTGTTGGAGACCCAACTAAGGCAGCCTTGGCAGACCAGAAAGAAATAACAGGAGCTTTCCTTGCTTTGGATTTCAGTCTTGAGCACTACTTTGTTCAGTTCACAGACAGTTCCTGTGCCATCCCTCCAAGTCTCTGTCTAAACATAAGTTCACCCTTTCATCTTTCATTTTAGACTGGAGATTAGGAACAGTTTGCTCCCCAAAGGGTGCTCAGGCATTGGAACAGGCTGCCCAGGTCAGGGCTGGAGTCACCGTCCTGCAGGTGTTCACACACTGTGGAGATGAGGCCCTCAGTGCCATGGGTTAGTGGCAGCCTTGGCAATGCTGGGGAGCAGTTGGACCTAATGAGGTTAAAGCTCTTTTCCAGCCTGGCTGGTTCTGTGATTCTATGCTCTCAGGTGTTAGCTGGTTTTATGTGTTTTAAACAGTTTATCTGCAGGATGGTGGTGGATGTGCACAGTTGCTTGTTTCCTGTGACATTAAGAGGCTGGCTTACACCAGCTGTCAACCCATCAGCCTTAGACACATCTCTTCTTTGCAAACCACAAAGGGGCTGCACTTAAGCATGCTGCTGGTTGCTCCCTCCTTCCTGCATGGGACCCCCTAGTGAGCAGAAGGCTCATGTGAGTGACCCTCCTCTGCTCCCCTGACTCTGCTCACCATGAAGCTGCTTGCTGGTGATGCTGGTGTCAGTAAATCCAGGTGACTCTAAGCTGGGGGAGGTGGCAGACTTCTCCTTTGCTGCTAGCAGGGATGTCACCACTGGGTGATGGAGAGCAGGGAAGGGTGCCGTGTCTTCCCTCAGCTGATGGGCAGTGCCACACCAAGCGATGACAAAGTACTTCCTTTCAGTCACACACTCACACTCTGGGTTCAAAGTGGTTCAAAAGGCTGCCCAGCTGACAGATTTTCCATGTAGAAACAGTTCAAAGCAGTTTAGGCTGCACCTGCTCCCATTTGATTGAAGAGCATTGAAATAAGTTAGCATCTGCTGAGAGGAAAAAGCTTAACGTCCTGCCCCTTGGATAAAGGCGGGTGCCTGCCTTATGAAGGCTGGTAATTCTCCTCTCTCTTGAGCAAAAGTGCTTGCACTTGGATGCTTGTGGGGAATTCAGGATTTTAGGGAGCCATCAGTATAACCTTCCTGCAACAAGAGGGAGGCCCATCTCTACCACAGAGCTAACAAACCCATGCTCTCATACTC
Source organism: Agapornis roseicollis (assembly GCA_002631895.1). NCBI lineage: Eukaryota > Metazoa > Chordata > Aves > Psittaciformes > Psittacidae > Agapornis > Agapornis roseicollis. The sequence goes on along the minus strand of NDXB01012387.1, from coordinate 18,931 downwards.
CCCAAGCAAACAGAGCTTTCTGAGGCAGGGAATGATGTGGGATACACCCAAGCCTGGCCAGCACCACGCAGAGGGCAGCCAAGTGGACAGTGGCTAGAGGGAACAATGGAGATAGACAAGGAGGCAAAGGTGAGGAACTGGGGGAGCTGGAACACATCAACAGAAAGACTTGCAGGATGGAAACATCTGCTGTGCACAGGAGCATCTCATGGGGCCACAACAGTGCATGAACCCCAAGCCCAGCCAGAAGCAAAGCTGAAGAATCAGCATCAGGGTGGCACAGAGATACCTTTGCTCAACCAAGAGCAGAGGCTGCATGCCGAGCACAAGGATGTTTGTATCTTCTGGTTTTGGAGCCATTGAATAGAGGGAAAGGGCCATGGGAAAAGTGAGCAACTATGGAGCCAGGCTGAGAGAGCTGGGCTGTGGCAGCCTGGACAAGGGGAGAGAAGGCTCCTGAAGGGGAGACCTGAGAGCAGCTCCAGGGCCTAAAGGGGCTGCAGGGAACCTGGAGAGAAAGGGGCTTGGGACAAGGGCCTGTAGGGCCAGGCCAAGGGCAATGGCTTGAACCAGGGAGAACAGGGCAGCCTGAGCTGAGCTCTGAGGCAGAAGCTGTTCCCTGGGAGGGTGCTGAGGCGCTGGCCCAGGGTGATGGCCCAGAGAAGCTGTGGCTGCCCCATCCCTGGCAGTGCTGGAGGCCAGGTTGGACACAGGGGCTTGGAGCAAGCTGCTCCAGCGGAAGGGGTCCGTGCCCGTGGGAGCAGGGGTTGGAGCTGGAGGAGCTTTCAGGTCCCTTCCAACCCAAACCAGGCTGGGGTTCTGGGATTCTGTCTCGCAACAGCGGTGTAAAAACAGCCCCAGGTCCATTCTCAGAGACCATGCACATGCACATGCCCATGCCGTCTGTGCTGCTTCTCCCTCCCATTGGTGATGGGGTGCCTGTGTACGGGGGCAGCAGCAGGGATGAGCTCTCAGCCTTTCAGCTGTTCAGGAAAACAAACAAGGCTGTGGCGGAGCTGGTTTCTGACTTGCCTTGTCCCAGAGGGTCCGGGTTTGGGGCTGAAGAAGGGCAGTGACATCCGGCTTTCCTGTTCCAGTCCTCCTCTGTACTCACTCAGACAGATTGTTCCAACGCTTTCCATGTCCTCACTAGACTGAAGATTTGCAATTAAATACATGAACAAACAGGTGAAAGAAACAATGTGCACTGCATTTGTACATGTATGTAGGTACAGCTACATCCTCCTCTGCTGTCAGACAGACCCAGCTCTTCTGCCCCAGGGCTGCCATAAAGGCTTGTCCCTGTCATTAAGCCCCTGCTATCGAACTATCTTTGGGAATACCTGGATAAGCAATTACTGAATTGAGTCTGCAAAGCACTAATGCCAGCGAGGGTTCTTTCAGGATGAAAGAGGCAATAAAAACGCTGGTATTAATAGAAAAATATTTGTTACTTCATGGGATGTCAGGGCTTCCTGCGGTTTGAGGTTATGTCTTGCATAGCTCATTGCTGAATGCCTCGGGATGACTCTGCTTTCCTTTCTGCCCTTTCAGCAGCCAGCTTGTTCGCTCTGAAGCCTGTGATTTGGTTTGCAAATAGAGCAGTTCTACATCTCCTTATTGTCCCCTTGCACTCTGCTCCCACAAGCACACACAGGTGAGGCCGGTGGTACCTCTGTTTGCATCGTGCCTTGGTAAGAGGCTGCAGAATAACACACGGAGCTGCTACTCTACCTGCCCCAGAGCACCACAAACCAGCACCGCTTAACAAAATTAAAGGGCAGAAAATTCAAACCAAATGCAAATGAACTGCTATTACACGGAGAGAGAAATCCCCTCCAGGACCCTTTGCCACAGGAAGCTGCTTCCAAGGCCAAAAATAATTTTGGAAATGCAGAAGGGGCAGGGTAAGTATGCAAATGCTGAGCACAGCCGTGTCAGAATTAACCCTGCATATCCAGGGCCCACAGCCTACACCTTGGAAAAGCCCTAGGAAGGGTCAAGCAATCCAATATAAAACTCAGATGACCACTGATCCAGCTGCACCTTTGCTGCTGAACACCCCTGCGGTGGCCTGCAGGGAAGGATGCTGATCTCCAAAAAGCATCCCAGGTCAGAGACTCTGCCCCATCTTGCTCACGTGTTCCTGTCCCCTGGAAACCCCCTCTTGCAGACAACAGATTTCTCACATGAATTTCTTCCCCTGGCCTGCATGGAAGCACCTCCTGTTTGCTGCCTGCCTTGAACTCCTGCTGCTTCCTTGTTTCATGCAAGGACTTGATAAACTCTTTATGACAAAATCTCTCTCCTCTTCCTCTCTGGCTGGGCCTCAAGCTGCTAACGCAAGACTCATCACTATGTCAGGCAAAGCCACACCAAGCCACTGGCATCCCAGCATGCAGGATATGGGTTATGAGTTAGACCCTTCAGAACCCTGCTGTTGACGGAGCGGATGGGTCACAGGCAGGTGAGGTTCTGCTGCAGGAGCCGAGGCTCAGCTCTGCACCACTCCTCACAAACTGTCCCCTCCGAGGCAGCTGCGGGGCTGCTCCAGGGCCACACGGTGAAGGTCCATGGCAGGGTCACAGGGAGCTGCTCCAGCCTGCGAGAGGGCCGCACGCTGCACATCCCACTTCTGCCTCACGCAGTCCCCACTGCTGCTCCTCATCCCATCTCTGCCCTGCCGCCTGCCAGCATTTAATCAGCCCCAGCCTGGGAACATCACAGAGCCCCAGCTTGGTTTGGGTTGAAGGGACCTTCAAGCTCCTCCAGCTCCCACGGGCACGGATCCCTTCCACTGGAGCAGCTTGTTCCAAGCCCCTGTGTCCAACCTGGCCTTGAGCACTGCCAGGGATGGGGCAGCCACAGCTTCTCTGGGCCATCACCCTGGGCCAGCGCCTCAGCACCCTCCAACCTGGCATCTCCAGCAAGTCCTGTCCAAGGGCTCCTCCAGGGCCCTTATTGCCTTAGCACCGCAGAACCAGCTGCTCTGGTGTTACCCACTCCCAGACTACTCTCTGTGCTGCTTCCCTCCCAACACAGACCCATCTTCCTTCCCCCCTTTCCATTGCCACCTTGGTAATGTGCCTGTGTTTTGTGAAGGCTGGAAATGGCTTCTGCTGGCAGCAAAGGAGCTCATGGTCTGCAGGAGAGGTGTCAAAACTTCAAAGCCCAGGGGCTGTCTGCTCCTTCAGCACTGGAAGGACCTGTATGTCACAGAGATCCCTGGGTTAATCTATGGATCTCTATCTGAAACCAGCTCATCAGCACTTCACATGTGAGCTGATGCAACAGTTTGCAGTGCTGCAGCTTCATCAGATAATTCCCAATTACAGGGGGAAATGTTGCTGCTTGGCTGAACTACCTGAACTTACTGGCCCAGCTGAAGGAGCTAATTAAACCAGTGGAAGGAAGCTGTGCTCATCTTTCCAGTGATGGTTCATTGCTTAGCACTTTTTTCCCCAACTCCAGATAGAGCAGAAGATGGAGAAGAAGTTATGCAGGAAGGTTCACTGGCATCCTAAACTGGGACTGAAACATGCTTGAGCTAACAGAAGACCTGGAGGGAGATTCAGCAGGGGTATTACCTCCTGCCCAATGGTAGCCCACATGTCTCTGCCTGTAAACGTGTTACTTTACAAAATCTGTCACCAGTTCCCAGCCGCTGAACATGAATATGCACAAATGATGGGCACCAGTTTGTGACCCTGCTCGCTGTGGAGTCCAGGGACGCTGCTCAAAAGCTGCCATGGATGCTGGCAGGGTGGCAGTGCCTCTGGGAGCTCTGTGCATCCCTTGTGCTGCAGAGCTTGACTGTTTCCAGGACAAGCAGTCACAGCACACAAACACCTGAACTCCTGCTCAGACTCCCTTCCTGCTCCGTTTCAGTCTCTGGTCTTTCAGGCAATGGGTCTTGGAGCGCGTACGTTGCTCCTGGAGACATCTAGTGAGGAGGAAGCATAATGCAAACTAACACAGCCACCTAAGAGCGTTCCTATGGAGAAACCCCCACGCCGCGCAATACATGAAACAGAGCATGGAATTTCCAGTCTCCAGCGCATGCCTCTACCAGCTTTGTTAAACTAAAACCTTTCATTCACTGTGGAATGTAAGGTTTATTGATCAGTTGCTGAACAACACAGGCTTAAACACATGGGAACCTTGACTTCTCCAGCAATGACCTGCTCCACTGCACCAGTTACAGCCTCCCCAAAGGCAAGATACAGTGGTTTCACTGTAAATGTGGGTGCCTTGGACATTTCAAGTGTGGCCATAGCACACACGGCCTCAGAAAACAAGTGCAAAACTCTTATAATGGAAAGGGAGCGGAATCCCCTCCCTGATAAGTAAGAGCCCAGAACATGGCCAGGGCATCCTTGGGTCACATCACCTGTAGCCTGCCCGAGGGCTGCCAGGGCTGCTCCTGTCCCCGTTCTGGAACATACCAGCAAGGGAACGATGTGGAAGAAAACTGCAGAGAGGGCAGGAAGAGCCCATTGGCTGGTGTAATGCAGCATTCCCTCCTCGTGCTGAGCAGAAAAGAGTGGCTACATGTGTTTAAACCACGCCATCACTTACTGGGCAATTTTAGCTGTTAATTGTGCCAAGGTTAAATGTGCACAAAACAGCTTTTAAAACTTTAAAAGATAGCTTAAAACTTCCTCAACTGGGTATAGAGTAGCCACGAGTTCATCAAAATGTGCCTTGCTGTAATCGAGCTTCCAAGCAGCTCGATTACATTAAAGCTGTAGGACAGTTCTACCACTATACTGAAATAGATTCAGTGGTTTATGGTCTGCAAGTCCTTCAGCATTTCACACCCAATAAATATCAGCTTTTCACAGCAATTTTACATGCTTTAAACTCCCTTCAGCGCAAACCAGTCCGGGGTTCTGTGATTGTCCCTTAGAGGTATTTCTCAAATCCCATTTCAGGTAACACCTCCCCTGGGCAGGCTCTCCCCCTCTGAAGAGCAGTGGGGCTGAGCTGCTCGGGAACGGCAATTGCTAAGAGAACTCCAACAGCCCTGCACATGTAAAGGAGCTGTGCTGGGAAAGCGACAAGAGCATTCCCTCTTGCAATTAGGAAGAAATCAGTAATGTGCCATGAATCAAACTCCTAATGAATCAACCAGAGTTCCACTTGTTTGCACTAATAAAAGAGACTCCCTCCATGAAAGACAAGACTTTCCCATTCACAGGGTGAGCAATCACTGTTCAGAAATAAGGCAGATGGATCACACAAGGTACCTGCACCCTCGTTTGTTTCAGTGCAAATTAACCCTAATTATTTATGATAGTACTTAACAGCCCATCGCGCAAATGCCACGCACCTGCAGAGAACACACATCAGGACACTGCATTTTGTAACAACAGCTGAAGAAGCAATAGTCTTACCTAGATGGACATGCTCAGGAGAAATAACCTAAATTAAATCCCTGCTTGACTTTAAGTGGATTAGTTCAACTGCATTCAAACCTCAGTGCAAGTTCCTGCTCCAGAGCAAAATGACCTAAATTTGATTTGCTGCTAGTAATTTCCAAACTTAAATAATATTAAGGCCGCTGTAAATCAGAGTGGCACCGACCCCGTGGAAGTCAAATGCAGTTTAAGCAATCAACTTATGTAGGCAAAAAACCGCAACCAAACAAAGGAAACTTTCCAAGGCTCCTGGCACTGACCTGCTGATGGATCAGGCTGCTTCCTCAGGAGTTCAACAGTTAACCTCAAACATCTTAGTGCTCCAAAGTGCCTTAAACAAAAACTCGAGCCTGGGCAGAGAAAATCAGGAGAGAAAACTAAACTTCTGGTCAGCATCAGCTTTTTTCTAATCCTAATAAGAAATGGGAGGCAAATCTCTGCTTCCCATGCTTAGGAACTTAGTTGGGAGAGATTTTCCATTAGCTGATGTGGATATACCAGGTACTACCAGCTAAGCATCTGCTTTGAAAGAATAGAGATGGAAGAGGAATGGGATCCTTCCTCATGGAAACACCATAGATCTCCCCTAAATTTTGGTACCTGCAGGAAAGCATCTTCCCTGTCCATCCATTACTGCCTGCCCCTTGGGGTTATTCCAACAATGCCAATGCAGTTTCATAGCACTCCAGGGTGTGACAATGCCCCAGCGCAGAATGGGGCCACTTGGGCTGGGTTCCTGTGACAAACCCACCTTGATTGCTCCAAGCTCTCAGATGAGCAGCTGGTATCCGTCCCACCAGCTGCTTGTAAGGGGCCTTGTGGCCATCTTCTGTTATGTTTTGAATAATTACAGGTTATGTCATTGATGGAGGAAGTAACTGAGCCCTTGGTTTCTGCTCCTTGCCAAGCCATAGAGTTACAGAGGCAACAGTACTCTAAGTCAACAGCAGACTTTGAAAGAAGACTCCCTGGCACTCAAGGTCTGGTTTTAGAGTCAGTAAACCCCTAGGGAAGGGCTGCTTCCCCTCCCCTGGACACAGCCGGCTCTCAGGAGCACAGCCCAGGCCCAGCGCCTATGAAAGGGGCAACTGCTCCTCTCCTCACCAGCACAGCCCAGAGGTTCTTCTTTGGGCAGGAATGAACCCAACCTGTGAGGCTCAGCAGCAGGATGGGGCAATAGGCCCAGGCTTCTTCATCGCTTCCCTACAGCCATCTGCATACAGAGGAGTACGAACGTTGTAGTGCCCGGAAAAGCATCCATTCTCCACAGGCTGGATGGCAGGTGAACAGGGAGCCAGGCTCCTGTTTTGGCAGGAATTAACCCAGTTCAGTGTCCTTATTGTACTTCAAACATTCAGACCAGTGCATTTAAACCCAGCCCTGCTCACTGAAGCAGCCTGGGCTTTTCCAGCTGGAAACACCAGCTGGTGTTCTCTCTCAAAGAGAGAAAAAGATGCCTCCCCCACTCCACATTACCCACCTTTCCCAAGGTATGACTGCAAAAGTAAAGCTGAAGCTACACAAAGAATTTGATCTTGCTGCTGAATTTCCCTGTTTTCAGGTGCTGAGGCGCTGGCCCAGGGTGATGGCCCAGAGAAGCTGTGGCTGCCCCATCCCTGGCAGTGCTCAAGGCCAGGTTGGACACAGGGGCTTGGAGCAAGCTGCTCCAGTGGAAGGGGTCCGTGCCCGTGGGAGCAGGGCTTGGAGCTGGAGGAGCTTGAAGGGTCCCTTCAACCCAAACCAAGCTGGGATTCTATGACTCCAAACTGAATATACTGTTCCCAGCATTACAGTCATGTTATACAAATAGCAATTGCCATTATTTGCTTTGAATAAAAAGCCCACATCTATTCTTCCAGCATCCCTTCTTATTTTCTTTGGCAGTCTTACTAATGCGAAATCCACACTGCTCCACCACACTCTAGAAATCACTGCCCTGTCATTTAGTCTTATGCTCTTTCTATCCCCACCCAATCAGGTGTTTAGAAAGTTCTCCTTGTGCAGCCCTTTTCCCTCATACACACACTCACAGAAACACCCTCTCCAAGTACGGCTGATCAGGAGGGAATGGAATAAGTTCTGTTTGTGAGCAGCACCAACACCCCTGTGCTTTGACCAGCAAGCAGTTGTGAGCAAGCAGAGCAATATAAAGATCACTGCTTAGGCAGGGGAGTTTGTGGAAAGGTAGCTGCTTCTGGGGGAGAAAAATGAGAAGTATTTTTTGGGGAACAGGAAGTGTCCTTGCTAACTGAAAATTCAGATAATTTATGAATTCAACCTAAATCTCACCTTCTACATAGTCATTTGTGTATTCTTCATATCCATTCTCCAACTGCTTTTCCAATATTTCTGATTTTTGGTAAAAACAAGCCTTCAGAGCGAGCAGGAGTTATGGAAGATCTGCATCCAGTGTCCATGCCATCACTCTCTCAAAAACCACTACATTTGCACCACTGAATAGCAGCAGCACCAGGTAGTGATCCCTTCTGAGAGGCACCCAGCTGTGGTGCCTCTCAAAAGAGCCATTGAACTCTGGCAGGGCAGTGCAAGTTCTTTGCATCTCTCCCAGGTAAGATCATAAAATAAAGCCCAAAGAACCCCCAGACTGATCAGAAACATGGGGAGAAGAGAAACAACAAAGGGAATTAAAAAGCTGCACCAGGTTAACACAGCCAGCGTCAGGAGAGCTGTCAGGACCAGAACAGCCAAGGGCCTGGCCCTGTGGTTGCAGACTGAGCTCTCCTTCTTCCACTGAACCAGAGGTTCCTTGGACTGGCTCTGTGACACTGCTGTTCCTGCACATTTCACTGCCAGGAGATGCAGCCCCGGTGCTGAGGATCAGGCTGTTCCCAGAGTCCAGATCCCAGGAGACAGACATATGGTCATCTTGGAAATTTGCTGCTTGCTTGGCTGAAGTTTGCTGGAGCTGGTGTGCATCAGATGGGTGCCTTGGGCTCAATAAACAAACTGCTCCTTCCTTCCAACCCCCCAGGTAAAAGCCCTCACTTTTTGAGTGCCCCCAGCAGCTCTGAAAAGGAGAGTTTCTAGATTTAACTCTACATGGGAAAATCTGGTTGCAACCGAGTGCTTGAAAGCTTTGCTTTGCCTGGAGGGCACAAGCACATTGGCAGCAGGGCGATGAACTTTGCTGAACCACGTGTTGTGAGACTGGAAATGCATGAAGGTGTTCTTAAACTGGCAAAGGGAAGGACATCGCAGCCACTTAGAGGGATGGAGGGGCTCAATTAGGTGTGAAACCGTCACATTCCCTCAGTTGGGTTCATTCACTCTATGCTCGCTGCACATCAGCGGGATGGAGGTACAGGAGCCCGCCTGGGCCAGGGTGGGACCAGGCAGCCCCAGGAGCAGGGCCACGTTCCAGCTCTGAGCAGGAGCTTGCATAAGCCCAAAGGCAGCGCAGGATGGGGACACTGCACCATGTGTCGTGCAAAGCCATTCCCAGCATGTCCTATAGCTTCCTACAGACAGCTTGGGACAGGTCTGTGGTTCTCACAAGCCACAGCAGCGGAGGAGTTGCAGCAGACAACTGATAACAGCCCTGGCATTACCCATCCCTTCCTCCCAGCCACTGCCTGCATCCACAGCACTTCTGAGAGCAGGGAGGTACTGCATACACCAGCGCAGAGGAGAGCTGCAGGAGGGTGGTGTGTACCTGCATGAGAGGAAGAACAAAGCTTTTCCTTAACCTAAGCTGGCATCTGATCAGAAACATTTGGTCGCTATGCCTGTTCTGCAGTATCAAAAGCACCCAGAGGCTTCTGTGACTTCTCAGCTGCCTTCACACCTCACCCAGAGCAGCTGCTTGTGGCATTCCTGTTCTTGCATGCTCCCCTTCCCATCTTCCTCCCTGTCCACACAGCGCTATCCAGCTCTTCCCATGAGCCCAGCTTTTGGTGTGTCCAGCACTCCAGTGCTTCACCCTGATCATCAGCAGGACCTCCAGAGCACAGCCTGAGCAGGTCCCTTGGTGTCAGTGCAGAAGGATCAGAGGCTCTTACCAAGCCCATGCAGAACAGCACCCTTGGTTGGTGGGAACAGCTCCAGGTGTTTTGGAAAAAGACAGAAAAACCCCACAAAGACTTCCCATCTTCCCTCCCAAGATGCTACACAGAGCAGCAAAGTTTCTATCCCCTCCTCTGCCTGTCATTGCATGCAATGTTTTGTCTCTCTCTGGAGAGAGGATTTGGTGGATGCTGTTGAACGACACACATCTGGGTAAAATCAAAACCCACCCAGGGACTATTCTTCTCTACAGTGAGAGAGGGGAATTCCATTGGATAGGATCTGTCCCCAGGCAATGCATTAATACAGACAAATGGCAACAACAGAGTCCCTTTGGTTTGGATACTGCACACAGCCCTCCTCAAACACAGCACTTGGGAGATTCCTGGGATAGCAGTTGCCTTGCACTCAGATGAACATAAAGGGGGATGCATTTGTGTGCATGTACCCAAGTGCATGTGTTTAAACTTCAGGTTTTTGAACTGCGATTCCCTGTAATTGACTCTAACCTTTGTCCAGAAGCGTAAATCACTGCAGGAGACAAAGATTAAATGCTACTTCTAGCATTTAGGGAAAACCAATTACTAAAGCCAGGCATTCTGATCTCAGCCTGTAGGTTGGAGCTCTAAGTCAGTGAAAGGTGGTGGGAGATGAGGCGAGAGCAGCAGGACACCTACTGCAGCCTCCACGAGGTCAGCCTCTGTTCTTTGGAGGCTAGGGGGAACAGAAACTTACCGGTTTATTCTCTCCCATGTGGAAAGGTGCAACACAGCAGCATGAACAAAAATGATGGGGTGTTCTGGTTTCGTTTGTTGTTGCGCAACTCCAGATAGTGTTTGACACTCAAGCTTCAGTTCACAGCAAGTTTCTAAAGGCTCATGGTGAATTCAGCCCAAAGCAGTGCACATAAACTGCATCTGGTGTACTAATATTCCCTTGCCCTACTGAGAACTAGAGTTGTGCATTGTGTTTCTTGAGCATTACAGCAGAGCTGCGACATTTCCTTTTCAGATAAGGAAAGAGCTTTTGCTTATCTTCAGTGGACCACAAGTTATCACATGCTTGATGTTAGCTGGGGTGTTACATCTCTGTGGTGCAGGAGAAATGATGAAGTTGCATCTTTCCCCATCGTTCATCACAGCCTTGACTGCATGATCCCAAAACACAAACCCCAACCAACAAACCCCAGCCCCACACAGCTTTTCCACATGATGCCTAACAGCACATCCATAGCAGAGTACACTTAACATTTAGAGCAGCATCGCATGGATTCACACACCTCACCTACATCTTGAATCAAATTGGCAGATCTATACTGGGCTATCAGCTCTTAAGTGACACAGGGTTTGAGATGGCCGAGTTTTGAAGTGGAGTTTCTAGGGCAATACAGCACACTAACAGCATCACAGGCTCAGACATTGCTCACAGCAGGTCACCTTGAGCAAGACACACAGAGATGACTCTGAAAACCCCTTTGGCAGCCAGTAATTGCCACACCTAATGATGAACTAATGACCTGACCCCTTCAGCAAAGGGAAGTGTCTCTATGGCTGATCAAAGGCAGCTCAGTGCAGCACCTGAGGGGGAAACATTGCGTCTTCACTGGGCAGGAATCCCTCTTCCATACTGACAATCAAACCACATCCAGAAGTCCACAGCAGGAGGGGCTCTGCTGACCTCAAGTAATACCAAGGAAAGCTGGTGGCCGTCGTGTGGGGGGTAATCGAGTGGCTGAATGGAAAAAGCAAATCGTCTTTTGGGTGGTATTTTGTCACCTGGTATTCAAAGTGACTGAGCAGACAAAGGTGCATAGCACCACAGGGCAGGTGGCCTTAACAGCTCCCCAAGCTTTGCTTCCTAACTAACAGGACACTATTTCTGGCCATGTGAATCATTGTTCCAAGCTCTTAAAAACCAAAGGAAAGAAAGGAAGACTACATGGAATTGGTTTCAAGCCAGTTTGTTATGGGGGCAGTTGGGGCAATTGGTGATTTTTAAGCAGTTAACATACTCCTTCTCAGTAAATGGTGCCTATGCTGACTGTGCAGAATGTCCTCAGAGCACTTGCACTAATTTAATCTCCCACTATGCACTGCCAGCCAAAGGCAGAATGACCATCAGCTATGACACCAATGATGAAAACATTAATGAAATGGAGTGAGTGTTAATAGAAACCTAAACGCTTGCTCTGCACTGTCTGCTGCCATGCAAGAACTGCCAAGGAGCACGAGTCCTGCCCAAGCCCTGCTCCTGCATCAGGCACATACAGTCCTGGCAGTGGTGATGGTTCCCCCATGTTCTGTCACCTCCACCTTGCAGCAGCTACTGATGCATCCAGCCTGCCAGAAGTGCTGGTGTGACCAGTTTCTAACCCAGCAGCAATCACTATCACAAAACAACTAATGATCCCTATTGCCACATAGCCACTGAGGGTTCAGTGACACTTGCTTCATCGCTGCTTGGTTATGGTCGGTAGAGGGGAAGTAGCAAGATTTTTTAAGTGAGCAAATCATCTGTGAACTGGAGAACGGAGCAGCCACCCAGCACAACACACAGCTCCCATACCCAGCAGGACTAAAAGAAAAATGCTTACTTACCATTGATGAGAAAACCACAGCCTGAGCTGCTCAGGGTGACCTGGCTGTGTCCCAGTGAGCCCAGTACCACCACCACCACCACCACACAGCACAAGAGCTCTCCCCAGCCCAGCTCCTTCTGGATTTGTAAGGGTAGGCAGCAATCAACCTGCAGGTGCCCTCCTCTCCTCCCCAGAGCTCCTTCAGCTGCTGATTGCCTTGATTGGGCTGCAGGAGCCCCTGAGCCCACCTGAGCACTGGAACACAGCTCCCAGCTCTGCAGGGGCCAGGACCCGGCTGTTCCCCTCGCAGCAAACCAGGGCTGTGACCTGGGCAGCCTCAGTCCAGGGAGCAGGAAGGAGCTGCTCAGGCTGCTGAGCACCGAGGGATCAGTGCTGCTGATCAGGGCTGCTGCGCTCTGAGCCTCTTGCTCCTCAGCCATAGGGGAATGGGGGGGTTGGCAGTGTGTAACTGAGGTGAGAGGACACATTTCCCTGCTTGAAAACAGGAAGGGGAGAAACGGGAGAAACCTGTGTTTCCTCATGACCTTGCTCATCTGTCCTCTTCAGTCCATTGCTGTTCTCTCCCATTGCATGCATTATCCATTCTTCCTGGCTTGACCTCAGCATCACTTTTCTTGTCTCTTTTAAATTCACAGAGCCCCAGCCTGGTTTGGGTTGGAAATGGCCCTAAAGCTCCTCCAGCTCCAAGCCCTGCTCCCACGGGCACGGACCCCTTCCACTGGAGCAGCTTGCTCCAAGCCCCTGTGTCCAACCTGGCCTTGAGCACTGCCAGGGATGGGGCAGCCACAGCTTCTCTGGGCCATCACCCTGGGCCAGCGCCTCAGCACCCTCCCAGGGAACAGCTTCTGCCTCAGAGCTCAGCTCAGGCTGCCCTGTTCAGGCAGGTTCAAGCCATTGCCCTTGGCCTGGCCCTGCAGGCCCTGGTAACTTATTTCACCTATTCTTGCCCATGCTGACTGGGTACGTAAGGTGTCTGGGCACTGTTTCACTGACGGATGATGCCTTCGCTGCCGTTGCAGGACGTGGCAGTGGCTGGATACATGGGCAGTTCCGGCAGGCACCGCAGCGTCCAGCCGCGTGGGCTGGGATCAGCAGGAGCAGGATGCTGCAAGCCCTGCTCCAAGGAGCACCCAGGCATGCACTGGGGACCAAAACTGCCCAGACCTCAGGAGAGAGGCTGCATGAACTGCTCTGGACAGCCTGACACTGCCAGACCCTGCTGCCTCGCAGAAACCTGTAAACCAGGCAAAGTAATGAGGCCTGAGGGCTGCCAGTCTGGGCAGGAGCTGGGGCGGGAGCTGGGATGTTCTGCGGTAATGAACCAAGTGCAGTAAAATCATGACTTTGACTTGGGAAAACAAAGTGTGTTGAGATTTCTTTTCTTGTCAGGGAAACAGTGGATTCTTTCCATTGCCTCCTGCCACCACGGTGCAGGCACTTCTTCAGGTGTGCTTCTCTTCAGTCAGAAGGGGTAGAAATGACTGGGAAACAGCGCAAACAAAGATCTGACAAAAGAGAATTTAAATCCTCTTGACTGCAAGAAATTGGCTTTTGGAGCTGCCTGTGCCTCATCAGGTAGAAATGCAAGATTTAGCAAGTCTATGAATATTTTAAAAGGGAAAAAAGCACAAGTTTTAATTTAGATGCATACACACACATATATAGACACATGAACTAAACATGCACATCCCTTGCCTCTTGCCAGCTCTCCACATCCAGTTTCTTCTCCATTTCTCCCTTGATGGTGGAGAGCTGCTGGAGTCCTCTCTGTGGATGGCACCGCGTTGCTCAGCCTTGGCTACAGGAGACGTTCAGAAGACTCCATCACCCAACGGGCGTCTGGCACCCCTTCAGCTCCCGTTGTAAAGGCACTCACAGAGACCAGCGCCTCGGCCTGGGAGCTGACCTCGATGGCTCTGTGCAGCCCTGAGGCTTCCAAGCAGAGGCCCAGGAGAGGCTGCGGGAGCTGGGGCTGCCTCCTCCGGCAGAAAGGCTGCAGAAGTGCGGGGGCAGAGGTGGGAGCAAGCCTTGAATACACAAAGGGCTGCCTCAAGGAGTGAGGAGCTTGCTCCCCACAGCTGCGGTGAATGGGGCAGGTGGCAACAGGCGCTGATGGTGGCAAAGGAGGTGCAGCCTGGACACTGGGAAAAGCTGTGCAGCAGGAGAGCTAACGGAGCCCTCAGGTGAGATCGCCTTGGGAGGACAGGAGCCCTGGACCTGTATGAAGCTATTGGATGCAGGCAAGTGGAGCTGCTGAGCCCTTTCTGGTCCTGCCCAGGGCTGTTCCTCTGGAATATGCTGTTTGAGGAAGATGCTGGTGGCAGAGCTGTCACTAGCTACAGTCACAGGGGTCTCTGACAGACCTGTTCAGGAGAAAGGAGCAGACCTGTCTCCTGTGCCACACAAGCAGAGCCTGCAGCTGAGCACCCTGCCACTTCATCTGAGCACAGGCGGCTGCTCTCACCTCCCACAGGATCAACCCTCCTTCAGTCTTGGCTGCTGAGCACAGACTGATGAGGTGGCAGAGCCTTGGGCTGGGGACCCTGACCATTGGCCACTTCCAGCAGTAGCATTTGGCAGAGAGGGGGAAAGGAAGAAGCAAGTGACAGTTCAGACAACCTGTCAAAAGGGGTTAGGAGGGCCCCATCTCTCATGGCCAGAGCTCAAAAGGTTGGGCAGATGAAGCTGAGGAGACTTTGGCTTGTGCTGCTGTGCTGGGGCACGGGGACAAACCACATGCAAAGATGGAGGAGCTCATTGGTGGGCCACGGGATGGGGTGTTTCAGACAAAGGTTAGGAACAGCCCTGGCAATGCTTTTGGCAGAAGAGGAGGAGAGCAGGGGCTTGGCAGGGCCCTGAGGTATCTGTTTGCCAGGAGACAGACAGCTGATGTGGGAGAGAAACGTCTCCTCACCCATGGTGCTGTGGCAGTCATCTGTCTGTGGGAGGAATCAAAGGGTCTTGCCAGCTCCTTGGACAACTGATGGGGTGGATGTGGCCTCGGAGCTGCGGCAGGGAGAAGAGCAGGACAAACATGATGGGGTGAAAGCAAGTGCTGCTTTGAAAGAAGCAGCAGGTTCCAGGGCAGGGGGCTGCAGCCATCCTGTGCCCAGGGCACACAGCTCACAACCACCTCCTCCAGGGCTGCTCACCGGAGCTGTTAGAGTACGTAGATGAGCCACGGAATGTCCTCACCTCAGTGGGAGAAACAGCTCATTCTGACAGGAACTGCTCACAGGAGAGCACCAGCTGCAAAGGGTCAGGCTGCACGGAGGAAGAGGCTGTTTGATCAGTTCCCAGCTCTCTCTGTCTTCTCTCTACAGCCCCACATTTGGATGTGGACGGAAGAGAGCTGCAGAATGCACCATGCATGAGCCCATTGGTGTGACCAGGGAGAGAACAGGTAACTCCTGCCCCTGGCAGGCCCAAGGCGGAGGATGCTGCTTACCCTGAGCTGCTCTGTGCTCACGAAGAACCCCTCATCATCTCATGTGCTCTCGGGAGGGATGGTCTGATGCTGCTTTTGCTCCTCGTCACCCGCCTGGGCCATACAAAGAAACCTCTTCATTGCCACTGTTTGTCTCATGGCTGCGATGTCTGGGGCTGCACTGCCTTGTAAGTCTTCTTTTTATCACAGAAAAATTTTCGTTTCTCAAGGCACAAATGCAGAGAATTCCTCATCCTGGATATGTCGGGACATGCTGATAGGCATTGCAGTAGCATAAGCAGCACAGTAAGAGTTAGAAGGGTTTCAACAGCCTTAATAGATCTGTCCCTGATGTCAGGTGTGGGTTGGGGTAGGAAAGAAGTTTTGGAGTCTGGGTTGTTCCCTGTCTCAAAGGGAGATGATTGAGGAGAGCCACTGCGATGCCCGTATTTGGGTCTGTCTGAGCCGTGCTGCTGTGTTTTCTGACATAAATGAAGAGTGTCGCAGAAACCTAAACATGCCTTTTTATAGTTGTCTCTGGGCAGGAAGTCAGCGACTGCGGAGACAGCCCCGGCCCTTCAGGAGTTGTGAGTCAAGCCCCCAGAATCCTGAGGTTGACTTAGGAGCTGTGAGACTTCACAGAGCACCTCCAGTGCTGCGGGGGATTGAGAGAGCCACCACAACTCTGCCGCCCCAGCAGGAAATGACCGCTTTAAAGGCAGGTAAACATCAGGCCAAGTCTCATGGCTTGGGTAGCCAGGGCTTCATAGCACCACTGGCTGCTCTGAGCATGTAAATGGTGGCTTTTGGCCATGCACTTGTTATAAATGTGAGAAGCCAATCTTAATTGCTTAAAAATTAATGTATTAATTTTACAAATGATTAAGGTGGAAAGGCAATGGGCAAACAGCGCTGGGTGCGTGGGGAGTCTGTGCTCCACCAGAACACACACTGAGTCCCGAGGGAGACCCCTTTTTATCCCCCTTTAGTTCCTCTATCAGACCATCTTCTCGACCAATCCATCCTTGCTAGGTGGTTACTTGTCCTCTTTTCATTGAGCCCTCCGGGTCTTGGGGGTCTCATCTCGGGGTAGAATCTTGCACAACAGGGTACACAAAAGCAAGAAGCAGCGAGCTCAGGGTTTTCTCCAAGGTGTCTATTCTTTTCTTCTTCCTGTGGTTAGGTTATCAGTTACACCACAGTTCCTAATTTCCTGCAAACTTGCTTTAAGTTAACCACATACAGCAAACTAAGGACTTTTCCCTTTTACCCATGAATGAAAATTATTTTCATTCATTTTACATTGGACTATCTTCATTACTACAATCAAAATCATTTAAACCACACACATTACAATGCTCACAAGGGATCTCTGATCCACACACAACACCATGGTCACATTGGTTACATACGTTATCATGAGGATTATTACAATTTTGACATGAGTCAGCCTGATATCCTGTACAATACTGACACGAATCAACTCAGCACTCCTTACACACTGGCCCCCCTTGGCATCGCATGGGCAGCGCAGAAACAGCACCGACAGGTCTCTGGCTGAGCACTCAACACGAAGCACAGAAAGTCTTGTGCTGTGCTTCAAGCTGCTCTGTGTTCCCAAAGCAAAACAAAGAGGTCAATGAACAAGAGCCATGGGTTGCAGGCAAACAACAGTAATCTCCTTGCCCCTCTCTGCAAGGACGGGGAGTGGGCTCAGGGCAGCAGAGAGCTGCATTAAAAGGCTTACAGGATGCAGGTCAACCTGTCAGCTCTGCCCTCTTCTGCCCATCAGCAGGGGTGAGCACCAGGCAGGCATGGAGCTGCGGCAGTGGAGCAGGGCCTGGCAGGGCTGGGGTACCAGCCGCTCAGAGCATCCCAGCTGGAGCTTCCCTGAGCTCCAGTGCTCACGCCATCCCAGCCTTCTTTTCTCTCTCCTCGGAGCAGATTGCACAAGGGTGGGGTTTTTTGCAGGTAAACCAGAAACTTTCCTCCCTGAGTGTGTAAAATTCAGGGAGATGTTGCTGCAGGGAGCAGGCAGTGCAGGGGTGGAAAGCACCAGGAAAGAGCAGAGCTGCAGCAACCGGCATCACGGTTCCACCAGAAACCTGGGCACCAGGCACTTGGAACACCTAGCACTACCTTTAGGTACCAAGAGTAGTTTCTGCCACCCCAGCCAGAACCTGGGGTGTCTTCTTGTGTGAGAGAATCATGTGTAGGAGAAAGAGAACCCGTGCCCAGGCGCAGAGCAGCAGGTACAGCCAGGAAAAGGGAAAACATGAAAGATACTGTGAGACAAAAATTGTACTCCTCAAAAGTGATAGAAATGATTCCAAAAAGGAGCAGCTGATTTGTGCTCACTCACAGGCTGACCCCATGAGTTATGCTTATGCATTTTCGTAAGTTTCTCTTTTCCTCCAAATCTTCCCTACTCATGTAGAACAGTCCTCAGAAAGGGCAGAGCAATTAGACACCTTTCTTGTTTGTTCTTCTGGTGGCAAAATGTGCTTAGTACCAGGGAAGAGAAATCAAATCCTTTCAAGGAGTACAACTACCAGAACCCAAGCTCTCTACCACTTCTTGTCACAAATACACCCCAAAAACCTTGTTATGGCGTTACGGAGGCACTGCTTTGCCTGCAGCTCCACAATCCTACTTCACAGCCCCATTTCCCAAGGCTTAATGCACTTGTATATAAAGGAAAAACAAATTAGCTCAGGCTAATGCATTTTTCCATTGCCAGTAGGCATTCCTGGATAAGTATATGGAGGAGATCAAAGTGATAGGGTCAGAAAGGAGAGTGTAAATGTTTATACCCTGCTCAAAGGAACAAACTACATTCCTACTGCTTGGGAGGACAGGGAGCAGACCAAATAAGTAACCAGACCCATACACTCCAAAGCAAGGCTACCTCATAAGGTTATTTCCAATGTGTTTTGCACAGTTGCTGTACCTGTACATGCCAGTCCCTTCTTTCACACTTGCTGGTCTCCCCAGGCCATACCCAGGCTGCAGCACTGTCTGCAGGGTCTGATGTACAAATCCTTTCCTGTGTTCATCGCTTTGCCCCCAGGAGGAAGGAACCAGACCAGGTACTGAAGCCTCTTGGCACAGGGTTGTGCCAACAGCCATCCCACCTCCTTGTCCGTGCCTCCCTCCACATCCTCACCTCTCGGGCTGCGTCCTGCTGTGGGTACAGTAACAGCAGCACTTCGGGTCAGTAACAGAGACCTACCAGAAAGTCATTCAGTTGCTTCAGATGCTGAGAGTGGGCTCAGGGAAACCACTGCCAAAAGTGGGGTGTTGCCATGGGCTAGAAAAATAAAAAACCAAAAGGTCATAGAACCTCAGAGCCCCAGCCTGGTTTGTGTTGAAGGGACCTGAAAGCTCCTCCAGCTCCAGCCCCTGCTCCCACGGGCATGGACCCCTTCCACTGGAGCAGCTTGCTCCAAGCCCCTGTGTCCA
>NDXB01012385.1:26129-42139 GCA_002631895.1 Agapornis roseicollis | reverse complement strand
TGGATGGCATTCCTTCCCTCCAGCGTATCCACTCAACCACACAGCTTGGTGTCATCGGCAAACTTGCTGAGGGCACACTTGTACCTTTTTTAATATATTTTAAGAAGACACTAAGTAGTGTTTATAAAGCAAACCTCAAACCTGCCCTGCTTTTTTGTACAAGTTAAAACTGCATTTTGACTTTTATACAAATGATCATGTATTGCCCATACACTAACATAGTATTTGCTTACTTACCTGTAACAGTTATTTTTCTGCTTGGCTTCCGAGATTTACTCCAAATATACCTGTCCTTATTTAGCGGTAAATCTTATGAGTAGTGAATATGTTATTTTTATTTAAATGAAAATACACAGAAAACATCTGGGTTTTGTGTAAGCGTTAAATATAATACTATAATTAACTGCATCCAGTGGTGCGTTGGGCAAAGTTGGGCAACTGGTTTCATCTCCCTCTGCTCCTGCTTTCTCTTACCCCTTTCCCTGACTGGCAAGCTCTTCAGGGCAAGCTGTGTTTCACATTGTGTTGTTTTACCTGTGTATATGTCACTGTATATATTGCCTGAGACTTGGTGTCCTATTACAAACTCAATGTTCTCAGCACTTACATACTGCAAATAACGATAATATGTTGTCAAAATACAGTAAATTAGAACATGAACTGCCATGCTTACCCGTAGACTTTTGTAGCCACTGCGTCTTTTGTAATACCAGCAGCCAAAGATAAGTAAAACTGCCAGCACCAAAAGGAAGAGTCCAATACCCAGGGCTCTGTTGGGAAAGCAAAACAAAGTAACACCAGAACTAGGTGCATTCATCTGGGAGCAAGAATGATGGGAGCGTTTGTATCAGATGAGTTTGTAGTTTTATTAGGGAAAGGAATGGAGTAAAATTTACCCCAGAAAATGGACAAAATACCAATAACTTCAGCCAGTCTCTACATTAAGCAGTTAGCTTAATTCTCTGCTATGCTCTTGATCATTTTAAAATGAGGATTGCACTGGTTCAAAGATAATAATGTAACACTGACTACTGCTTCTAAAAACATCCCTGCATGGCAATAATGGAAGAGAATGTGAAATTAATAAATGCCACACCTGCAGGGGCACAGCTCGTGTTAATTTGTTGAATTTCTCTAGGCAGCACAGTTCCACTATCCATCAGAAAACAAGCTGACAAAGTAATTGCAAGTTTCCCAGTCACAGAAAACCCTCCTCCTGTGTTAATATCCTCCTTCATAAGACATACGGAATTCACTCCCCATGTTATTTGTTCTTCACCTGTTCAGGAGCAGAAGAGTCTGCAAAACGCTTAAAGGGAACAGAGGACCCACATGAGTCGTGACAAACCCTTCCTAACACACTTTTACACATCATCTGTTCAGCTGCCCTGCAGGGTGGGTTTTTGCCAGGCTTTTCCATTGGGACTGAGGAGTTGGGTATCAGAGAACTTCTATATCTATCTGCCATCATTTTCAGTGACTCAGAGTCTCGTGAAGGAGTGATTCCTTGTGACCCAAGAAGCCTGAAAGGAGATGTAGGCATATTTGTATGACAGAACAGGCAGTTTCTTTGTCTGAACTGCCTGAGTGCTGTTTGAAGTGTGAAGCCCCATGGAGCCAAAGGGATTTTCTTCTTCACATGTACCTGAATCTTGCAAGTTGCTCCTGCCCCTTCAAGACGTTGTGTTCATCTGTTCAACCCAAGAATAGAGCTTACAGCATCGACTTGCTTCCTGGTGCAGCCATGTTGCAGCTGATCTTCAGACTTACAAGACTGCTCCACTGGCTTTGTTCCTGTCCCCAGCAGTTAAAACTTGGAGGGACTGCTTCTCCAAGCAGCTGCTGCCTTTCCTACATTCTACATTCTACATACACAAAGTGCTTTCTTCTTTTCATGTGCTCTGTAGTTTTAGCTGTCCATTAGCCTTTAACCACTCCCCAGGATACATCTCATTTCTGGAGTTGGTGATTCTAACTGTGTGTTATCCATCTAACTCCTTCCTCATCTGCTTAAGAGGCTAGTATGAAAAGCATGTATGCAATTTCTTTTCATTACAGTTAAAGCTGCAGCTGTGCTATTAGGAATCTGTGCTTATGTATGGAATGCTCCTTTTGATACTGGAAGGAAAGTCACTTTTTCCTCACGTACCTAGAAAATCTGCTTACAATTGCAGCCACTGGAATTCATAGCAGTTACAGCTTAATTTGCTTAATTTCAAGTGTTGAGACATCAGCAGCCAGCTTTTGGAGAGCTGGACTACTCTGAAAGAGCTATGGGACAACCTTCCCCTTTGTTTATTCTCTCTGCCTAGGGATGAACATAGATAAACAAGTATCTTGCTGTATGTGTGTGGCACAAGTCACCAAGTTTGGGGGCCACTAACCCACTAGCAGAAGCACATTTCACATAGACATATCCCAAGCACATTGGAAATACTTATCTAAAATAATAACATATCACCAGTGGCATTGTGTATCTAATAATCCAAGACCAACCATATTTTATTGTCAGCCAAAACTAACAAAATATTAGCTTGAATTATTTCTGCTTCAGTGGAGTCTCACCAGAAACAATATACTGAGGGTCACATTTGTATGGCATTGATGTCTCCATCTGCTTTTTGATGATACTTTTCCATTTCTCTAGGCTTTTCACTTATATGACTCTTTAGGGTGAAACAATGTCCCTTTGAGGTCCTGAAGAGAGGCATATGGATCTGGAGATAAAACTCAATGAAGAATATCACCTTACAACAGCCTCAGAAGAAAATTCTAAATAGGTCTCAATAAACCTGGTAATTTTATTGTACAGGATAATGACTTATCATATAGATTCTTGAAGTCTGATTTTTCCTAACCTTTGAGGGCTGTTAATGATTCTGCAATGACAAAAATCACAGGATAGCTAAAATGTACTCCATATATATTCAACAGTGATGTTTTCTGATACTATTCTGTACATTTCTTTCAATGTAAATGTTTTTCACCAGCTTAGATGCTAACATAGGTTTTGCTTTATGCTTACTCTTCTGCTGCAAGATAGCCATGTCCTTTCCCTCTGAAAAAGTTGCCATCTGTATGGTGGTTTCTTCTGGGCATGCTGTGAGCTTGGTCCTGCTCAAGCCTGCAAGATGGAAATACAGTGCCTCAGTGCAATGATAAAGCATATTATCAGCTTCTTTGCTTTAATGGGAGCATTCTAGGGAGGCAGGACAATCGGATATCTTCAGAAGCAAGTAGATCTGTATACATATGCAACCACAACTGTAGTCTATAGCTGTCGGTGAATAGCTACACCGACATCGAGGCATTTGCACCTTAATGTAACAGAGAAGTATTTGGCATGCTTTCTTTAGGTACTAAGTGATGGCTGACTTGTGAAGTGAAAACTCTCAGGAATATAGAAAGAAAGGCAAATTACCTGGACAAGAAAAACTATTCAGAAGAAATTAAACTAAAATTGTCCTTTCAAGTAGTTGAAGTAGTTGTTTCTTTATTTCTGTTATTTCCTGTAAATGTTCAAAGGCCACATTTTCAGCCAGCATAAACACTCAGAGATCTGCTGTTTTTCAGATGGTTATACTAATTTATGTCTGATGACAGTCTATAGTGAGATGTGCAGGGAATTTGCATTATAATTTTAATTTCCAGTCTTAGTGTAATAATCATCCAGCTAAATGCCTGAACAATTAAAAACCTGATTGATCAAACAGTGAAGAAGAATGACAAAAATAATTTTTCTGTCATTTAAAGAGCAGAACAGATCCTACTTGATAGTATCCAGCTTATCTGCCTACCTTACACAAGTAAAGTACAAAAAGTGTGTTAAAGTATATGAAATATAAAGGAAACAGGACATTTTCAGAGTTTGCTTAGAGACAGTTATATCTCTTCTGAAGCACAGTTTTGAAGCAACATAGAAAATTTTGCATAGAATAAAAAAATACAAATCTCACCTCTTTCTGATGTGTATTCTGTCTGTTAACTGAAAGGCATGAGCAGCTTTCTTCTCCTTGACTTGCTCTGTTTTTTCTTCTTTGATCTGTTCTCTTATGACTATCACGAGTTTAAATTCCTCTCAGCACAGCTTCTGAATGCATTAATTAGCATGAAAGAGGCAAGGAGACAACTTTTATTTTTTTTCCTACAGTCTGCATCCTTCCCTCCTGAAGCAGCTCAAAAAGTTTGCCATTTCTTCATGTATTACATACCCTCTAAGAAATGGTTCAACACCGTTTTATCCCCCTAATCAATACAAGCTGCCAGAGTGGGTTGACTACCTCTAAATTCAAATCTGTTTTGATTTAGGGATGATTGTTTTGTAGCATAGGGCTGGTGATTTCACATGTATTTGACTATAGCTCTGTTTATGCACACTTTCTGCACTGTTTAACACTGTGGAAACCAGTATAGTTGGAGCAGCACTTGCAGATAGATGCCGTTATTTCATGATAGAAGTGTTTAGATTAAGGCAAGTACAGTTTAATTCTGTACTGATAAGCAGCTGCTGCAACAAAAAGAGAGTCCATCCCATGGGCTGTAGAACTAACGAAGCCTGTGCTTCACTTTTGTGAATTGCCTGTGCTGATGCTGCAGTAATTCCATTTACAATACCAGGCAAGAAAAGGCAGTCTGTGATTAGTTCTGTGTTAGTTACTGCCAAATTAAAAAAAAACAAACTAAAAAAGAGAGCCACGTTGTGCTTGTCTTTTTTCCCAATTAACCATAAATTTCCTGCCACTTTCTAGGGTTTTTTAAGTTTGAAGGACTCAAACGTATAAACTTTGAAGTTTTCATTTATTTTTGAAGCTGTGAACCTAGCTCCAAATGTGGTTGAACATGGCTGACAGATTCAGAAGTTTACAGGAAAGGACAGAGAGCGTGAGAGATCAACAACCATTTCTCTAGGAAATCAAATGAGAAGGCTTAACATCGATATTCTTAGCTAGTGCAGGGCTAGGAAGAGCCAGACCATTTTTCTGCTTCTTTGCTTTGCCTAGTGATGGTAAAAATCTGATTTGGTTTTGGATATCTTTTTTTCACGGTGGTGCCCAGGGTGACAGTGACAGGACCAGAGTCAGTGGGTGCAGACTGAAAAACAGGAGGTGCCCATGCACGTCTGGAGACACTTTTTTACCATGAGGGTGACTGAGCCCTAGCAGAGGTTGCCCAGAGAAGCTGGAGGGTTTCCTGCCTCTGAGATACTCAAAAGCTGTCTGGATATGGTGCTGAGCAATGGGATTCAATTGATCATGCTGGAGCAAGGGCTTTGGATGACACAGCCTGCAGAGAGCCCTTTCAGCCTCTGTCACTGTGTGATTAACACCAGAAAGATCTAATTGTTTTTGCTAGACCCATTAAAGTTTTTTGCAGAGGGAAAAATAACTGGAGGAAGAATGATAAACATTAGTAAGGAGCATAAATTCATTCATTTGACCAAATGTTTCATTGTTGCTCTGATATTATCCCAGAAGAACAATAGAGTTTCAAACATGAAAGAGATACAGAGAAAGTTTCTGTAGATACCCATGTCTGTAAAACAGTAAGTGTATGCCATCAAGTCTATTAAGTTCCCAAGCAACTGTACCTTCTGTAGCACTCTGAAAATCAAATAGTGTTTATCATAAATCATCTGGTTTCCTGAAGAAAAGCTTCACTTCTGGGAGAGGATAATGGGTACCTTTTGTTCTTGTCAGAATCAAACTTCAGACGTACAGAAAATCCACGTGATACCAGAATCATTGTCTGCCCCTTCCTTGCCTCCAGCACTGGCAGGGATGGGGCAAAATGTCAATATTTTATATTTCACTGGGTATTTTGTGTTCTGAATGAATCTTTTGTTAATAGTATAGCAAGGAAGGAAAAAAAAGAACAACTTTGTCATGGATATGCAGTGACATCTGGTATGTAGATACACAATGATGCTATTGAAGAACTGGATGGAGAAGATGAAATACCATGTCCTGGTCCTGATCTCAGGTTCTTTTACAAAACCTTATTTCTCCAGGGCAGTGCTGCTAGCTCTGTCAGTGCTTTAATTTTGAGGTTTATGGAAATTTCAATGGAAAGGCTCAAGTATTTCAGTGCTAAATCTATGTTAACAGTAACAGAGTACTGTAAGAACAAACAAGGATACTATATGCTTTCAGCTGGTGCTGTAGATCGTAATTTTTCCATGGTTTGGTGATTTACTTTAAAGTAAGTATTAAGCTGGCTTCCAGGGCTGACCAGTTGTACTAGAGGCCTGATTTGGAGCTTTTTGAGAAGAAGCTATTCCTCAAATTGCTGCTACCTCAACTGAGGTACCTCCAGGAAGCAACATGTTGTCCTGTGGACTGCCTTGTACAGACACCATTAATACGTTGCCACCCTGAAAGCCTGGTTCACAAAACTAAGTTCCGCCTCAAATGATTTCTAAGTGAAACTGTGGTCCTTAGTGTCAGAACCATCTCCCTTTGCTCCATCTCTGAACAAAGTACAGTAAAGAAGGAATGGTAGCCTTAATCCTCTAGTAGCTATGCCAAGAGGATGCAATGAATGCAATGGTGCCTGTGTTCCTGCATCTTGTTTTTGCAAAGAAAAAGGATTGGGTAGTTTTCTGGCTGTGTTTTTCTGCTGCTACTTTGTCCATGGTTGACTGGAGGTTCTGAAGCCAGCAGATTGTTCAGATTTATGGGACTATTTCCATGAGACGAAAGATAGGTTAGAACCTTTTGGATGCAGTTGGGCACTATCAAGGTGTGGCAGAGCTATGACTTTCCTTGCATGTAATTTCAGGAGGCCATACCTGGATTCAAGAGAATGATGGCTCTTTCTGAAGCCTTACAGTCCTATTTAGCCCAGTGAGTGGCTAAATGGTTTAGGATCAGAAACTCTTGCAGGTAAGCTTCTGATTGTAAGTCTCTAGGGCCATCTCAGAAGCTCTTTGTTTGAAGAAAATGAATATAGGCAACACTGACTGCATCATTAGCAGCTCGAAAAAAAGAAACAGCCCTTTGCAAATAATTCCTACAGCAATAGTCCAGTGAAACTCAACCTGGAATATTGCTGCTACAGTTGAAGTAAAAGCAGTCTCAAAATTAATGTGAACACTAAGACTTTTTCTTTGATATTAAACAGATACATAGACATCAGCTGACAAGAACGTCTGCATGATCAGTTGTATTTAGCAAAAAGGAATAAAAGAATGACTTTTTATGTCTCTTTTCACAGCATCACAGGAACCTGTTCAGACTGGTGGGGACCTGGCAAATTAATACTAACACTAGGTGGTACTTCTGTGCTATTAAACAGATACATAGACATCAGCTGACAAGAACGTCTGCATGATCAGTTGTATTTAGCAAAAAGGAATAAAAGAATGACTTTTTATGTCTCTTTTCACAGCATCACAGGAACCTGTTCAGACTGGTGGGGACGTGGCAAATTAATACTAACACTAGGTGGTACTTCTGTGCTATTAAACAGATACATAGCCATCAGTTGTACTTGGTCTCAAAACGAAGGCACAGCTGTGGAGCAGAGAAGAATATCATCTCCCTTAATCTGCTGTATGTGCCCCTGTTCACACAGCCCAGGATGCCACGAGCCTTCTTTATGGGCTGTGTCAGATGTCAGGGCATAGCAAAATACAGAGACTAGTGGCAGGGATTGTAAACAATTAATGTAAAGGATTTTAACAGAAACTGAGAGGTCGAAGCTGCATCTATTAAACATCTCTCCATTTCTTCACCCTCTAAGAATTCCCATTTCCTTTCATTTTAGAAAATGAAGAGTTATTTTAACTTTCAGAACACTGCAGAAGACTGGAGGATAATACTTTCTAGAAGAATCTAAGTTTTTCTATTGACATGGTTGAAAAATGTTTTGTCAGAAATTTCAGGGCCTTGTTAAAAGATTTTGCCCACCCAGTTGTGTCCCTTCCAATGTGTGTTCCACAATCAAGCCCTCACAGTTAGTTGATTTATTAGTGGTTCAGCGATTTTCCTGAAAGTTAAATTATATTTTTCAAATAATTGGTACTCTTATGAGACAGGAAAAAACACTTTAGATAAGGGAGTTGTGTTAAGTTTCACTTCATGTGTTAAGGATTTCAATGGTAAAAATTTCTGAAGTTCATAACTGAGGCAGCTATGGTATTTGTAATAGTTGAAAAGCTTTCAAGTGCTATGTTTTTTCCCTTTTACTGTTCTTGTTTTGTTCTGTTTTGTTTTACAATATGACCCAGACCCTTCTCTCTTCTTCTACATTTTCTCTTCCCCCTGATAAAATGAATCAAAACACTGTGATTCGGATATGTACTTTTTTTGAATCTCATAAATCGAATATTTGCTCAAAGAGCCTTAGGATAGCAAAATGTGGGACTAAAGAGCATCTCAGGAAGTCATCTAGGCCATCCCACTGTTCTGAAGCACAACTGAATATGCTTAGATTCTCTCTCACATCTTATCTGTCTTCTAATACCTCTGTTTTCATGTTCTCCCTATAGTCTGTTTCTATGCTTAACAGGCTACAGTGAAGTTTTTTACCCCATTACACAACTCTGCTTTGCTGTAAATTCTATCAATTACTAATTACCTTAACAAGGAAAGGAATTAACTGTGACTCCTTTATCTTAATCTGTTATGGATTTGAAGGCTGTTCTCATGCTCTGTAAAACCTTTGTCTTCTAAATCAGACAAACTTAATTTCACACCCTTTTTCTTTAGGCTGTTTTCTTAGCCTTTCTCATTCTTGTTCTGCTTAGTTCTTTGCAATGTATGTGACTCTTCAAGTTGAAGCCTGACAAGCACCATTATCTCCTCTATCTTACAATAGCACAGGAAGACATTTACTGTTATTAGTATAGGGTTGCATATGGGATTCTTACTTGGTTTGAAGTCTACTGTAGCCTTATGTCTTCCTCTGTATGTCTGTGTGTGTTGTTTTTTAGTTCTGATACTTCTATTGTTCATGTAACTCTTCCCGCTTATCAGGCTTACTTATTTTTCAGATTCCAGCTCTGCTCTGCAGAGTACCTGCCTTCAGCTCAAATGTATTTTCATGTACTCTTGCTTTCACATCCAACTTCCTTACTGAATATACTGAACACTATTTCCCTACATTGAACATCCATGATGGGAGGTTGTGAGTGCTCCATCCCTGGCAGTGTTCAAGGCCAGGTTGGATGAAGCCTTGGGTGACATGGTTTAGTGTGAGGTGTTNTTGAACATCCATGATGGGAGGTTGTGAGTGCTCCATCCCTGGCAGTGTTCAAGGCCAGGTTGGATGAAGCCTTGGGTGACATGGTTTAGTGTGAGGTGTCCCTGCTTATGGCAGGGGGGTTGGAACTAGATGATCTTAAGGTCCTTTCCAACCTGAACTATTCTATGATTCTGTGATTCTATGATGATGACGCCTTTTCCTATTTGATAGTTATGGCTGCAGTCTGTGTTTGGGGTTTCTACCTGCTGCATATATGTGTCATGTGTTCATTTAGACCAGTTTCCCTAGTTTGCTTATTGCAGCTCTGGGGGACCGTGTTGAAGACTTGTAGTCAAAATGCAACTCCAACATCAAAATAATATGATGATGGTTGCTGATGTGGTTTCCGTGTAAGCTAAATGATTTTCTTCCTCAGTTTCGAACACTCTGATCCAAAACTTCCATCATTTTATAAATCTTGTTGATATTGAGTTTGGAGAAAATACTTCCATATCCCTGAAATGCTGTAAGATATCCAATACAGTCACACCACTACATCATGTTATTGATACCTTTTAGTTTGAAGTTTCAGGAGATGGAGGGTAGAATAGGGTAATGTTGAGTTTTCTTGTTTAGTATTGATCTGGGTCCCCTTTTCTTTTCTCTGTTGAAGCTGATCTAAAGCAACTAAAACCACAGCTGATAAGATAAGAGTTGCTCCTGCCATGTAGAAGCCTGCTCTGTAATCTCCAGTCATGTCCACGATGAGACCTGGAAAGAAACAAATCAGAGCGATATGGTTGATAGAAAGCAGGCTAATATGAATTATCTCAGCAGTGTGAGCACATCCTCTCACAAAGATAGTATGCTGACTACATCAGCTTTCTACATCAGAAGTGCATGGAACATCACCCCATTATAGTCTTTTCAAATCTGAACACAACTCACATCTCATTTACTTTGCATATGTGAACAGCTACAGAAATAAAGTGCTACACAGTTTGAAGGACTTTCCAACCTAAACCCTGGCAGACAATAAAGGCAGAAAAAAACTAATCATGCAGCTTTGTATCTGAGTAGCCCCATGTTCTGTGGTGTAGCTTCCACCAGTTGCTGTAATCTGAAACCATAATGTACAGCATGAGAGAGGTTAAGGAAGGAATGGAGAAGCATCTGCTGGAGACACAGTTGGAGAGGTTGCCTGAAGCATTATGGGCTTTCCTGTTCATCATTTTACAATGAGACACAGATGTTAATAAAAAGAGTCTGGGTTTTAGGTAGTTTTAAGCCAACCAAAATACTGAATGCAGTACTGCAGCAGTATATGTAGTAGAATTGACTGCCCTGTGGGTAGGATGGCAGGTTCGTTTGTGGGCTTATGAGGGCCTGTTGCTTGGTCTTGCATTGGGAAGTTTGTCCACATTAAGTGTATTTCCTAGTCCCCATTCCAATCTAACATCAGTCATGTTAGGCAAAGGAGCTCTGGATCCAAATCTTTTCGATTTTACTTTTAAAGAAGTGGAGGAGAGCTCAAGGAGCATTAGGATTCCCTCCTCTTCCACACTTTCTTTTTAGCTTTCTATATACAAAAAGAGGTCACAAACTAGTGACCAGGCATTACATAAATGTGTTGTTACTTTTGTATTTTATTCAGCTATTCCCGACATACTTCTGGTATTGTTCTGACTGAAATTCTCTATAAATCTTTCTGGGTTTTATTTTCAAAAGTGACTTAAAGTGTTCCAGCATTCAGTCTAACCCATTTTCAACCTATTAGTGGTGTCATTACCACAGAAGTCACTGCAGTGCATGTGTCACAGTGGTTTTTGGATTAGAACTCAGATCCACATTTTACAAGGCACACTAGTAATATTCCTGCCACATCATTTTGTGAAGTCTCTGCAGCTTGCAGCTTGTTTCTCTTGCATTTTTCCAAGATGGTTTTGTCTCATTGCCAGCCTATAAATCCATGAGCTGCCTCATTGTCTGCTTTCTCTTCCCACTGGTTTTATGTGCTGCTTCCCCATTTATTATATTGATTAGCTTAAATGCTGCCTGAAAACAGAAGGCATCTTTGTAATATTTACCTTGAGGCACACATAGCCTCATGTTCCACTTGACCTTCTGTAGAAACCCTCCCAACAATACCAGCATTTATGCAACATCATTAGTTTAAAATCTCAGATCCTTCTCTGAGTGTATGGGTCTGCTGCTTGTCCCAAGGGTATACTTTTATAGCAATATAGTGGGAGTCCACTAAATGGGATTCTGTGGGATTCAGAAAGCAGGAACACCACCATGTGAACTCCGCTGCTCTTCCCTGCTTTCATGTTGAACAGGTATCTCTAAAATCACAGATAAGAGGGAAGAAAGATATTTTGGAGAGGAGTTAAACTGACTGTTTTTATACACTTCTTGGTCCACATACTCCTGAAGTATAAAAGGGGGAAATTTGGGTCCAGATACAGATTTTTTTCAGTTGGGTCACCATTCCCCTTTTTTCTTGTAAACTGTATTTGGCAGAATATCATCTTAACTTACCAGCAAAAGGAGGTCCCACAAAACCTCCAGTGCTTCGAATGAGCATGAAAAGCCCTAGAGCACTGTCAAAATCTGGCATGCCTACAACATCTGCTAGCACTGTAATATGAATGGCGACTGTTGTACCAAAGAAGAATCCATAGAAGCCAGTAAATATTGCCAGGGACAGGTAATTGTTAGCCAGTGGCAACAGCATCAGGGAAGTGCTGATCAATGTAATTGTCACTGTCAGCAAATGGACAGTTTTGGTAATGTGGAGATTGGCATACCAGCCACAGAGCAGCCTGCCTGCAAAGTCCACCACAGCTAAAATGGATAGCAGCGATGCAGTCCATGAGTCATCTATTCCCAGGCTGTAACTAAGCGGAACTAAAAATAAGGGAGGAACAAAAAAACTCATAGCAGCTAATATGCCAAAAACGGCATAAAGTACAAACTCCAGTTGTCTGAGAAGCATCCAGTTGAAGGTTTTGTGTGTGGTGGGAGACTTTTCTTCTTTGTCTATCCTAGATTCACCATTACCAGGTGATCTCTCAGTTTCATGATGTCTATCCTCAAGGAGGCAGCTGCTTGCCAGGGGTCGCATCAGTACTCCACAGACACAGATATTGAGTTGGATGCCACCTATGATCAAGAGGGCACCTTTCCATCCATATTGACTTATCAACCACTGGAAAAGTGGCCCAAACATGAATGCAAAGACACATTCTCCAGCACTGGCAATAGCACTGGCCAAAGCTCTTTTCTTGGAGAAATAATGGCTCACAATGCTAATGGCTGGTATCCATGAAAAGGAAATCCCAAGTCCTGAAAAACACAAATAAAAATAGCAACAGTCAGACTCTGTTGAGGTATTTTGTGAAGGTAGAAATTAAATCAAGCAATGCTCCTACATTTGCCAAGTTGAAAACTGGTAAAAGAAAAGCAACTTTACTTTTAGCAAGAGCATAAGCTCAGTCGTACTATTTGTAAGAGTCTGTTTGTGGTGTGTGTTCTATAAGAATATGTTGTACATCCAAACAAAAAAGCAGGAGTGTGAGGTACACACTCCTACATTCTCATTATGAAAAAAAACCAAACAATGTTGGTTTGACAGGTTTCCCACTGGATGAGAAATCACATGGCTATGTCATTGAAACTAGATGGATCTCAGAGTGTCTGTGCTATCCTAATTAGGACTGGTACTAGATCAGATCACTGGGTTAAGCTGATCTGTGTTCAGGGCAGAAAGTGGGGGAAGGTGTGAAGGAAGTTGCTGTGTTACCTCTATTTGCTCTTCATTTTCTTGCCCAACTGCTTTGAGCATGCTTTAAACCTGCTCTAACTTACAGTGATTTTAATGGCTCCCTACAAACTATTTGGCAGCCCAGGACTGCCAAAGGGTTCAAATTCCAGACATTTTCTCAGGCATCCAGCATGGAACTGGGAATGTTTTATTTTATTGCCTGCCAGCTTTGCTTCCTGTTCCAGGAAAATCTGCTGGCTGTTGCAGACAACTTTTTGGCCTGTTTTTTACCTATAGGAAAGAAACGTTTGGAATCAACTGAAAGCTTGGGGGTGTGTGCAAAACATAGATTATTTGATAGAAAATACAAAATTTGGAATCTTTATGTTTCCATGTACTTCACCACTCCTTATGTTCTTTAAAACTTCACAGAACTCTTGGTTCTAAGTGAAAAATAAAACACTTTCAATTTTCTGGTTGCATATAATATGCAGGTGAAACTTACTAGCATTTGATTATTCACCTTTTTTGTCATAGCAGGTTTATAGTGCAAATACTTCTTTCCAGAGTGCGACATGAAGGAAATAACCTTTAAGGGGGGATATTGGTTCTAGGCACTCATAAAATCAAAATAGAAATCTTTATTACCCTCAAATGAGGTCTCTGAGCTGCTGGTGAAAGAAATTCATAAAGCCGTAAAGTCATACCCTGTAGGAAGCCAGTTGTTGCATACATCCAGACCATGTTGAATCCAAGAAATCCCAGTGTCATTCCTGAAAAAGCCAGGAGCCCTCCAGTGATCACAACCGCCCGATGGGTGTATCGTGCACAGAGTGAGCTTGCAACAGGGGCTGAATCAGCAGCAAAATAGGAGAAAGGTAAACACGTTAAGAACACCAGGGTGATTGGCATGATTGAATAATCCAATAAAGCTTATGGAGGAGACAGGGAACGGGGGTGGTCAATCAAGACTTTAAAATTGGATCCTTGCTGATGGCAGAATGACTGTCCCTGTGGCAGAGATTTTAAAATATATCCAAAGTATGTGGGTGTTTTTAAAGGGAAAGAGCATTTCAATGCCTTTATTGCAGAATGCTTCTGCTGAATTTTGTGTAAGGACACAACCAACAACATGACAGCAGTTTGTGTAGTGTTTTAGCAGGAAGTGATACCCCATCATAAGAATCTTCAAGTCAATTTATAAAACAAAATCATTACTGATAGAGTATCATTGGTATGGCTGGCATGAAATTTTTCGTCTTTTAGAGCTTTGAAAAATCATCTGTTCACAGAATTTCAAATGTTTTATAAAGGACAAAAGTTGAGGTTTGTTTTTACTTTACTATTTAGTTTCCAAAATTTTTATTTCAGTGGTGGTTTCTCTGAGCAGACTGCAGGAACGCCTCAACACACGAGCGCGAGGTTGCACCAGGTACAGATCTGATCCGGTGCCTAGGCACTGTCTGGAAGCACCTGAAACGTTAAAGGTATTTCTGCATAATTAAGGATCAGTTGTACTGCCTGGCTATTTTCCATCAGTGAAACAGAGTTAAAACCAAGGCCATCACGGAAAGGCTCTCGGCTCTGCAGGGATAGTTTCAAACCCCAGGTATGGGATGTTTTCCATGGCCACTAGAGGGCTCCAAAGAGACACCCTATAGCTCCAGTCCTCGGCAGGGATCGTGGTGCAGTCAGCTCCCTGCTCCTTGGTAACATCATGGAAATTGGAGCTCGGGGATGAAATAAGACTCAGATAAGGAAGACCACGCTTATAAACTTAAGTGCGAAGACAATGAGGAAAAGGCGGTCATAAAGAGAGTTTGTATAGTCGTTCGTAGGGGCAGGTTGTTGTACATTCACCTGTGTTAAGTAAGATAAGACTGAAGACAATTTGGTAGCTAGGACAAGTGAATAAACCTGGCAGAGAGATATTAACGTGTGCAGAATCTGCAGGACGTACATTGTCTGATAACAGGTATCTGGCAGAAGTTATACAAACCCCAAAAGTGTCTCATCAGCATTTACAGCTAAAATACAGTGATTTGGTAAAGATATAAAAAGCATAGTAGAATTCAATCATGGTCTGTAAGAGGCAGTGGAAAGAATGAGCCAGGATAAAGCATATACAGATGGAGAAACATATTCTATGATTCTATGATCTATGATGAACAAAAGTAGACTCAGGATAACAAGAGTGATCAATGGAAGATCCTAAAGGCAAGAGAAAGATCTGTAGTTGGAGCAGAAATATTACCAAAGAGCAATTTTTAAAATACAGAATTAGGAGGAAAAATAGTCAGAAATTGAACATGGGATAGCAGGAGGAGTAAGGAAGCTAGCCAGTGAACTGGAAATTGAGAAGATAGGTAGGGTGCACAATCTGAATGGACTAAGGGCAATACACAGAAAACTTAACAAAAACTGGAAAGGGATGATAATCACAATGCAGAGACAAAGGTGATGGGAGATGTACATCAGTATCAAGAGAAGGCCTATGTGTGTGATGGGGAGAATCATTGCTGTGGTACATTGATGAGCCTGTTGGAGGTGCAAACCCCAAAATTAGAAGCACATGCTCTCCTTTCACAGAAGAAACAGAACTGCTACTGAAAGGATCCAAATGAGAAAAATTAGTAATTCACTGGTCATCCTTCACTCCTAGCCAAATGACTCTGAAGGTTTCCCAGAGGAACATATCAGGAAAGACTTAAGCCAGGCCAGGAAAAATGCTCAAAGAACTGGAGGTTCAGATGATCTTCAGCAGAAAGTCTTCTGATCCCTATAAATGAAGCAAAGGCAGGAGAAGGTAAGGAATATTACCTTACGCCTGGCTAGGCAAATACAGTTTTGCTGATTTATAGCTGGTTTATAAGCACATGCTTCCTTATGAAGGCATCTAAATAGGCAAGCATGTATTACTAAATGCAAATGTTGCTATTATTATTATTTCATATGCCTTATCCTTGATACATTCCTATTTAATGTAAACATATATTAAAACAAAACAGGACTTTGAGTTCTTTTATTCTTCTCTGTTGGCTTTTTTTTTTTTTGTCATGAA
>NDXB01012384.1:11401-43375 GCA_002631895.1 Agapornis roseicollis | reverse complement strand
TGAGGTGTCCCTGCTTATGGCAGGCGGGTTGGAACTGGATGATCTTGAGGTCCTTTCCAACCCTCACTATTCTATGATTCTATGTCTTGGCTATAAGTAACCGCTGTAAGTAATACCTAGTAAGGGAGTGCTGTATACATTTAAAGTGTGTAAGGACTCGGCAGATGATTACTCAAGATCAGCATATAAAATTTTTTGCCTGAGATTTCCTCCTTGCAGGATTTGTTCTGGAGAGTTGTGTAACACCTTTCCTTTTGCTTTGACCTCTGAGATAATGCGCATCAGGAACATCATATTATCAAGAGAGCCAGGTGGTGGCTTGGGAGTTGGTATAAGGGCACATGAATAAATGCCATTATTTCCAATCAGGAAATTACTAAATTTAAGTCTATTACTGAATCCAATAGAGCACTGTGCAGCCTGGCACCTTAGGTAGGGTGTGCACCTACATAAAATTGTGTTGATTAGAGGGGGAAAATAACGTTTGAAGAGAAAGCATGTGGAGAGGAATACTGTTTAGTGATATTTTGGTTTTTATCTGATATCTCGATTTCAAAGCAGTTTTTAATCTAAATATCCTCCCCCAACAAAGCCAAATTGTAAGCCAAAACCTGAAAAAAAAAAACCCACAGGCATTGGAGCTGGTTTTGCCTTCAACTGAGATATTTTATGCAGGGCAAGGTGAGCTGCTTACACCTGCTAGCTCCATACACCCAGAACAAAAAGCACTTGACGTTGTGCTTAATTGACAACCATCCCCTGTGAAGCTATCAGTGTGAATACCAGAAGGCAGAGCAGTTGTGTGCAGCTGAACATACCAGTCCTTAAAATAATCCTTACTCACGTATGTCTAACTGCCACCAAAAGTACTGTCAAAGCAACGAAACACTTTGAGCAGGGATGGGTTCCTGCTTTCAGCATCTGAGTGAGTAAATGTGACATCACTGGGTCTGTTGTAAGCAGGCTTGTTGCTACCGGTAATGCTGCTGTCTGTACCTAAGAGCACAGAAGTAATAACCTGCAAAATCAAGATGATGCAAACACAATTCTAACATTTCCCAGGAGTGTCTGGCTTTGTGACTGGTACAATGCAGGACTTTTCTCTCTTTTATGGTAATACATTTGATTCAGCATTTATAGTCAAAAGATTCTAAAAGTAAGAATGCTAATTCAACACCAGGAAAAAAAAAAAATGGGTCTTTCCTATCCAACCAGCAGGAAGACAAGCCAAAACTACTAATGTCAGTGGTGATTCCTGTCTTGTGTTTGGATGGTTAAAAAGGGGAAGCTGTCTGACACTGATAAAACTGCTCTTGAAAAGTTGTCATTGAAGCTCTAAATTATTCATTTGAATGCATCGCCGCTAAACGCATACTGAGCAGGAACCAGGCTCTCAAAATGAGCTAACAGAGCACTGGCTTTGCATGTTTTCTCTTCTTTGTTGATATTTTTTTCCCCAGTGGAGAGAGGCAGAGTAATGGTGTGCTGGGGTTTATGCTTTATTCACTAATTATAGACATTAGAGAGGAAAAACACCTATTATTTTTATTTAAGTCTTCCCCCAGCTATTGTCAGAGCTGACAAATCCAGTTCTTTTTAAACACAGTTTTGCAACCTGCTCTTTCTTTGTACAAGCATGCTTTACAGCAAAAAATACCATAAAATAATCGGCAAAGGGATTCCCTTACCTGCCCATGCCATGTGTCCTTCCAGCTTCAAAGGTCAGTCCTAGGAGTTGAGGGATCCTCTCTGAGTGATGCTTTTACTACAAGTGTGGTTTTCTCTCGCTCTTATCTGCAAGTCCTTCTCTTGCAGCATCTGCCAAACAGAATGTATATAGCGTGAGCACATGCTGTGTTGGAAAGGTGGAATCACCTGGATTTTATTAAAAGACTTGGAATGATAGAGCACTGCATGTGGGAATGTTTTCAGTTCCATACTTTATACACTGTGCTGTTATTGGCAGGGGAAGGTAATGTATTTTTCACCATCATGACTGGGGTTTTAGCTCTAAAGGGAAATCATGCAAAAGTAGGCTAGAAGTCACACATTGCACAAAGGGTATGGAATAAGCTACTCCACATAATTACATCATCAAGAAAAGGCTTTTCTATGCATTAAAATCAAAGGAGGCTTTGACCTCAGCCTTAGGTTGGTGATTGGACATGTGCATTAGTCTCACTAAATAACTGAAATCATCAGTATGTGCTCAGTTAGAAGCTCTCAGGACACCTATGCCCCATCATGATATCTGCATGCATTTGCAGGTCCTCTGAGCTATCAGGATGAGCTTGTTCTGAGCACCAAGGCAGCGAGGCAAGTAACCTTTCAGATTATGGAGAACTGGGGATTTTAAAACCCTACCAGGAGTGGAATAACACAGTCTTCCACAGTCTTCTGATCTTCCTTTTCCAGTCACACAGGGTGAGTTCCCTTGTAAGGTTCAACAACCAGTTTAGACAAATCACCTAAGATGACAGCTCCCGTAGCATGGGGACCCCTTGTCTGCCTTTTTTCAAGGTCAGTAAGATCTCTTGGATCCATCAATTCAGGGCTGAGGTTCACCAGGAAGCTGAAGCACCTGACTGCTAGCAGCCTTCAGGACAAAGTAGGAAGCACATACAGAGAGCTTAAATAAAAGCAAACAGGCTGGACTGCTTTAACAGGGAAAAGAAATCTCTGAAGTACTACTCCTGCACCTGAGGTTTCTGAAAATACTACTTGAAACTATTTACTTGGGCAAGCATGTTATTACTTAAGTGAAGGTGACACATCGAAGCCTAATTTTATCAGTTCTTGACTTTTTAGTACCTAAACCCCCTGCAATGAATTAAATCTGCAGAAGAAGAATGACTTCTGCAATTCCTCCCATGTTTCACTATGTTAGCATAGCATTAAAATGAATTATTTTCTAGTTTTGGTTTTGATTTTAGGTGTATTCCCCTGTAAATGTGAGGCAGAACTGTAAGATTTAATGGTTAAGAAAGGCAACACCAGGAAAGCTGGTTTCTCACCTATGTCTTATTGGCTGGAGTTCTAAATTAGTTATCCCTCTAAAGGGAAAATGGATGTTGAATGGGGAATAAGGCACAGCTGTTAAAGCAGGGTATAAATAGGAAAAGGTTTTAGAAGGAACAAAAGGTGCACTTTGAGCTAGAAAGATGTATAAGGCAAGGCAGCATTGCTCTTGGATTTAGACTATTGGGATGAATTAACCACTAACATAAAAGACATAAAGACTAACATAAAGACTTGGGGTTTTGGGGGGAGTTCTGTTTGTCTTTCCTTGCATTGATAATATAGCACAGGGGAAGAGCCAAATGTGAACTCTCACTGGGAGTGTCCCTGAGCAGGCAGGGAGGTGAACCAGGATGTTGGGGCACACCACTGGAGAGCCCCACTGTGCAGTCATGGGATTCCTGAGAGCAATTGTGAGAATTGCATCCTGTACTCAAGTTATCTCAGGTGCAATAAATACTAATCTGCCTACTTTTGTACCATCAGAGCCTGCCTACAGCACTCAGGCTATGTACCCAGCAATACTGCATGTATAGCAGGTGTGCATTTGCATGCATAATTGGTTTCTGATTTCTTACAATGACATCCTTAAAGTCAAGAATAAAAGCACACAGGTTTTGCACAGTGATGAGGTTACTGCCATCCAACAGTGTTTCAGAGCGTGTGTCTAGAAGTATGTAGGTAGAAGATAATGAGCTGTCTTTTGGGACATCTTTACCTGCCTTGCATCCATAAAAGGGTTAAGTCCCTTTATTTCCCATCTAACCATATCTGTGTGTTCAGCCAGACTGTTACTTTGATGATATTCCTGGACAATCCTTCTAACTCTGTACTGCTCTTGTTTAAGCTTAGTCAGCACCAACCACTTAAAAGTCTGTCTTGGTTTAGCTGCACTGAATTAAAACAGCCCTGTGTAGACAAACCCTGAGAGCTTAGAGCAGTTCAAGCTGTGTTGGTGGCTCTTTAGCCATGATGAAGTAGCACCTGAGGTATTATTTCCTCTTTTTTCCCTTTTCAACCTATGAAAATAGTTTCTGCCTCTCTCTCTGTGTCTCACTAGTCATAACATCTGAATTGGTGCATGAAGAGAGAATTGAAATGTAGGCCAAGCGATTAGACAGAGATGAGCAATGCTTTGCTTTATGCTTCCCTAGATATGATGAAAGGAGAGGGGAGGTCTCAGAAATGGTGAAAATGATATATGTATATTTATCGTGTAAAGTTGGGAGGAAAACATATCTTTTAAGGCTTCAACTAGTCAATGAAAACTGCACCACTGAGGTTCACACTAACTTCTGAAGCAAATGGTCAAAGTTCCCAAAAGTGTGAAAGTTGGTATTTTTTATAGAGTATTTCCCTTTCTCTCTGCCTCTCTAATGGGTGATACTCTATTACCCAGCTTAAAGAAAGCTTCCTGTTGCTCCTTGGAATCTGAGTGAAAAATCAACTACCTACAGTATTAATGAGATCCAATTACAGGCTTTTCCCTGGCTGTTGTTGTTTTACCTCCCTTTTCTGCCAATATTTAAATAGGGATTCCACACACACACACAAAAAATCTAATCTATTCCTTGCTTTCATCAAACATTGATGATTGGAGTTCCTGCTTTTATGGCTTTCCTGATAAATACCATTTCAGAATAGACTGCTTGCAATGAGTCACCTTAACTAGGAACAGCTTGGACAGGATTTCAGACTAGCATTATCAGTGCTAATTGATGGTGATAACTGAGGTTATTTGTGCTGCAGTTATATTCTAGAATCAAGGGGTTTCCTACCCTATAGACATACAAAAAGTTTTCTGTGATACTCCTTCACAGGGTACGTGAAGGAGAAGGATGAGGTTTTTCACCTTTCAAAGCAAATTGTTCCTTTAACCCATAACGTAGTAGTACCATGCTGCCTTTCAGTGGCAGCTGGGAACTGGGATTTAAACCCCTTCACTGCCTGGGAGGGACCTAATCTCCTTAGGGAGCTCCCTAATCACATAAATTATACTGCAGTGTGCAGAGCCTGTTCCCAATTTTCCTGAGATAGTGAAGAAGAGCATCTCTAGGAGCCAGTGCTTGTGGCACCTTCCTGGGAGGAAGACCCCAAGGCTGCACTGTGCACAGGTTAACAGCTTCGTACCTTGATACAATCTTGGAGCTGTTCCATCTACTTCAGACTTTCATTGATCAGCTGCAGAAGAATTGCATTCCTGGCTCTGGAGTATGAATCTTGCTGCCTGGCCAAAGGTCTGGCATGTATACAGTAAATTATCTCCCACATACAGTATAATATCAGGATGATTTGGGTTATGTATCCCAATATATAAAGTTCCAGACCTTCTATCTCTGGCATTCTCTTCTGCTGAAAGCATAGCATGGTGCCAGTAGATCTATCCAGGCTGACCAGTAAAGGCTTGTGAGCAGGCTCTCAAGCAAGAAACATGAGTATTTCTGTTCTTGACGAGGCCCACCTCATGGTGGCATGGAGACAGACCTTTGACTTTGAAAATTGCTAAAGCCTGGACTAATAGAAGATGTTAGCACAGATTTGGACTCCCTGGACAAGAGGAAGGAAGCATGAACATGAGCAGGGATGGGGAGAGAAGGGAAGCAAAGGAATTTGTAGCGGTACATGAGGATTTGGGGTTGTTTCTTTGTCTAAGTAGGCCAGCTGAAGGAAGACTGCTGTGTGGACTACTCTCAAAGCAGCTCTGGCCAAAACCCTCTCCTGCTATTGGTCCTGAATTGTGAACTGAAACCCATGGTATGACCAAGACCCTAAGGCTGGGAAAAGGTGATTACAGGATTGAAAAAAACCCAGTGTGAGCATTATTGTTCTGGTTTTGTTCAGGACATAGAATTAGCTCAAGGCTGAGATGTTGTTGGTGTGTAAGTGAAGGAGAAGGTAAGGAAACAAAGTGCCTGAGCCCAGGGGTGCTGCAAGGAGCTGAAGCCTGATGCAGAGAGACTGCAGCACAGGGCACCAAACTAGGGAGAGCTCACTCTGGGCAGGAATAACAACACATCCACTTACTTCCTGAGAACAAATAAACATGACAGCGATCATCCATGAATACATGCACTTTTTTCTCCCCCCTCCATGGTTTAAAGGGCCTTTGTGTAACTCTTTAATTTAAACCAGTGAAATTGGAGCAACATAAAATTAATTTCTCTGGGTCCTGTTCTGTAAGCATCAATTATAATGTCTAATCTACATGAAGTGCTGCTAAGTTTAGTAACCAGCTCTTTATTATGCAGCACCCAATAGCATTCAAATATATTCACATTAAGATGTAAGATCATACAAATGTTAATTGTAGAATCATCCAAATGTTAACAGTTGGTTTTTTTGCCTCCTAAGGCTATAAACAGCTATTTTGATTAGGTTGCTGTGTTCCAGTAAAATACACTTTCAAAGAGAGATTTCTCAATTGGAGCTTTGCTTGACAGTGGGCACAAACCAAAGTACTATCAGAAAGCAGGGAAGGCATTAAGGACATGGCACTGGATATCAAGACTTACTTGCTGAAGTTTCACTGGTGGATTATGACCCAAGGGAGGAGGGATACACTGCTGTGAACATGTAAATCATTCATGCTCTCTATTAAAAATTTACCCAACACCTACATTTTTTGCCTGAGATATGGCTGGAAAAAATACCCCTGAAAACTGCTGCCATCTCCTCCAAGGTCCGGAACTTTGTCATTTAAAGGAATAGTCAATTTTGTTCTATATTTGACATTTTTTTGCTCTCTTGGTTGGTTTTGGAGTAAAATTGTTTATGCTTTTGACTGCCTTTTCATTTTGCTCCTGCAGTGCAGTGCAGTTTTTTCCTTATAGCAGATTATTTTGCTTTGGGGTTACACTTTTTTGCCATCTCTTATCTTCTACTATGCCTTCTTTCTTTCTTTTCATTATTGCTTCTTCTGTGTCCTTCCATTCCTCTGCTTGTGCTGCTTTCCTTCTCACAAAAGTCATCTTTTCTGTCATGGCTCATGTGATACTCTCTTTTTCTCCACTTTAATTTGTGTTCAAATCTCCTGATATTATTCTCATTAAACAACTAAAACAACTAAACAGAAATAACAAACAGAAAACCCCAAATCCACTACTGGGCAGAAAGAGACAGCACAGGGCCAGAATTAGGACAAGAGACCATCCTAGTTATAGAGGGCAGTAAAAGAAAGGTTAAGCCTAGTAGTAAAACCCTGCCCAGGCTACAAATAAAAACAGTTGGATTGGAAATTATGAGCTGTAGCTTGACTCTAGCTGGTTCTTGCCACTCTTAACTGTGAGGTACAGGATGAATCCATAGGTTATCTGGCTGCTGCAGGGAAGAGGGATTTTAAGTCTCTCTTTCTCCACTCTCCCTCATTTTCTGAAAAGCCTCCTGCTTTGGGCAGAGAGGTGCAGGATGGCTGTCTGACTCTGAGTACTGAGAGCAAGGACCTGCAGTGGGCAGAGCCTTCTCCTACCCCACAAGCAGCAATCACACACTGCTTGGGACACCTGTACTGAAGAGAAAGAAAATTTTCTTCAATAGCCTCTGTTTTCATGTCTTCTTTTCATTAATGGTGGAGAGGACCTTCTTTGAAGCAGCATCAGATATGAAAAGGAATGTCAGCACAAAAAACTAATATCAGCTTGTCCTTCTGGTTGAGGTAGCATTAAGACACCCCATAACGAACATCCAAGTTGTGGTTTACATTTAAAACTTTTTCACTATTGCTGGTAGTCAAATATCAATATGGTAAGGATATTCTTGTGATTTTTATCTAACAAACAGCAGCACTGAGAAGCAGTCATCTCACAGTTTCTTCTGGTATCTCACTTAGGGCTTTGTCCACCGCTTCTGATGTTGGCAGGACTGAAACTGATGTTTTCCACAGTGTGAACAGGAGTGTGTGAAATGTGCAGGGCTATGTGGAAAAAAATTGATTTTTTTGAGATCAAAGCATACTCTGCAAATCTATTTTTCTTTCTCTTTAAACAGAATCATGCAACACCCATAGACTCTTATCAAGAAAGGAATAATATGGTGCAAGAACTTATGTCAGCAAGGATAAATAATCTAAAGAAAAGGTGTGAACATGGAAGGAATAACCTGATGACTTGAAGCAGTTTTGATCTTGCATGAAGGCAGAGCTGTAATACATAATGTACAGTGAAGCTTGGCTGGGTTCATGGAATAATCCAGAGGATGTTTTAGAAGGCATTTTGTTTCACTATCTCTTGTTTGATGATTTGACCAATAATATGTTCAATAGCTTCTGGGTGGTGAGACTGCATCTGCCTCTTCCTTTGTACCCAACATTAGAAACCCTGCCCCTTGCTTACAACTGGGGAGGCAGGAGAAAAATACATTATAAGAAACCATTGTGCAAAAAGCGTTAGGAAGAAGTAACAGGTTGTAACAGTATGGATTGTGCTTTGGCATAGCCAGAAACCTCGCTCATCATTAGGGAATCACTGACCTTTCCTAGTAGTGAATTCTCCCTGCAGGCAATGGGCCTTCATCTATTAGTTAAAACTCATATTGTAACCTAAAAACTTTAACATTAAATAACTGAATCACACTTACAGTGCTGGAATGACTGAATCACAAACAAACAAATGAGCAAAGAAAGACTCCAAAGCTTTCCAGATGGCTGTTTCCCACTGATGTACATTTTTTATTTCGGAGTTTCAAAACATGTTTGAATTATGAAATTTGGTGTGATTACAAGAACTTGGCAAGCAGTCATTAAGGTTTTAGTCTGAGGAGTGTTACTACAGAGTTAGAGAACTGAAGATGAGCAGTGGTGACATCCTTGTGTGTGCACAGCATTGTCAGCGTGGGTTGTAGGGAATGGTACTATGGTTCCCAGAGTCTGAGTTTTCCATGTGCCACAATCCTGCTGCTTCCCTGGGCCAAATCCATCTTTGGCAGAATTGGTGAAATTGGTGATATTGTACCAGTAACTTATTTGACTTCCTTTGCTTAAAACTGCTTGCTTACCATCTCTTGCACTTCATCTCCAGC
Organism: Agapornis roseicollis; assembly: GCA_002631895.1. Taxonomy (NCBI): domain Eukaryota; kingdom Metazoa; phylum Chordata; class Aves; order Psittaciformes; family Psittacidae; genus Agapornis; species Agapornis roseicollis. The sequence goes on along the minus strand of NDXB01012384.1, from coordinate 34,345 downwards.
CTTCTGCAAAGCCACGTGAATTGCTACATCTCCTCTGCTCCTAGCAGTGCTTGGAGAAGTGAGGCAGCCAGTGAGTACCTTGGCTTTGCTGTTGCAAATCCCTTTGTGCTGCTGGGGCAGATGTACTGGTCCACAGGAAGAGCCCCTTCCTTTGTCTGGGCCACCAGAATGGGGGGAAGGCTTGTGGTGGATGGTCTGGAGTTGAAGACAGCAGCAGTAACAGGTGGTAGTATGGATAGTGAGGAGTGGAGATTAAGAAAAAAGGAAACAAATACTATTTTTTACAATGTTTAGAATATATTCTGAGGCTGGAAATTACATGAGTTTTCAGTTCAAGCAATCTCACACCCTCCATTCAACCTGGAGTCAAGCTGTTAAGCTGCAAAAGTTATTGCACTCCAAGCGCAGGGAAAGCATACCCCACTGGGGCAGTGTTGGGGATGAAGATTGAAGATGTGCCTCTCATAGCAGATTCATACCTGAGAGAAGTGTGAATCTTCCTTTGAATCTCGGTTCTTCCTGGCTGCAAGCACAAGAGCCTCTCTCTAGCTCCTTCAGGCCATCCACTGTCAGCTCTTTAGGGTGAGGGGATAAAGTACTGGTCCACAGTCCAAGGAGAAAGCCAGAGATTCCCTATTGCATGACTGATTTTTTTTTTCTGATGTAGCTCGTTGTCCTGGTGACTTTTGAAGGAAGTCCTTTCTTCACTGGTCTGATGATAAAGACAGCTTCTGTGGCAAGGGCAGGTTGATTACAGACATCGAGAGCCTATAGGGATGCTGGGGAGGGACTCTTCATCAGGGACTGTAGTGACAGAACAAGGGGTAACAGGTTCAAACTTAAACAGGAGAGGTTTAGATTGGATCTAAGGAAGAAATTCTTTCCTGTGAGGGTGGTGAGGCACTGGAATGGGTTGGCCAGGGAAGCTGTGAGTGCTTCATCCCTGGCAGTATTCAAGGTCAGGTTAGGTGAAGCCTTGGTGGCATGGTTTAGTGTGGGGTGTCCCTGCTTATGGCAGGGGGGTTGGAAGTGGATGATCTTAAGGTCCTTTCCAACCCTAATGATTCTATGATTCTATCTCCAGATACAGGGTTAAGGGCAGTTTTAACATAGAGAAGAGAGAAAAAAAAAAAAAACATTGATGGCCATCCAGTAAGAAAGTTACTCCTGGAGTTCACATGAACATCACATTGTTGTGTGCTGCTGCAGAGAGCCAACCCCTTCTCAACACCAGTCAACAGACAAATCACTCTTAACTATTGAAAAGGAGGATGTGGCAACTATTCATGTCAGAGAGAGAGAGAAGGTGGATAACTGCAGTTTCCTTGGCAAACCTGGTGCATGTAGGATACCTGCTGGCTGTTCATGTCAAAGAGGTCCTTCAGAAGGCACCTCCTGTAATTCCCACCTCACTGGTCTCTAGGGAATGACCCTGCCATTGGCATTGCACTGATGTCTCATTCTTGCTGTTTGAGCAAGGAACATATCCTGCAGTAAGCATGCATATAAGCATTCAACTGACCAGCCTGCCCTATACCTACCAAAGTGTGGTTGCTTTGCTGTCTGCTTTTCAGATTTATAGCTTTGACAGTTCCTCTGGGGCTCAACCAGCTGCTATTTTATGCATTGGTGGACTCCTGCCATGTGTCACTGCCAGTATATGAATTAAAAACAAATGCTGAAAGTAAGGTGAAGAGATAAATAACTGCACAGCAGGAGATGCGTTTAAGCCCACGCAGGGGATGTGGTGTGACTCCTTTCTAATAACTCACTGTCCATCAAGTCACTATCATACATAACAACCTGCAGATGGCTCAGCAGTGGGTGGCATTAATATACTTGGGCTCCTCTGACACACAGGTGTCCTGTACTGTCCTTCCCACCCTTTCCTTTCACCAGCAGATATCCTTCCACCTTGTTGTTGACTGTCAGGTGAAGTGAGCAACATGCCCTCACTGTCATAGAGAACACATCTGGCTGGCTCCCAGTGGGCTTGTACTGCTCCTCGTGGTGTGCAGGAAAGACAGGCAAGTCTGCCTGATGTCACTGGCTTTTTGCAATGGTACTATTGCAGAAGTATGACAAGCAGCAGCAGAATTGAAATATCAAGGCTATTCAGACACTCTGAAGATGTGGCTTTTTGTTTATGCACTACTCTGTCCAGAATCGTGGTCTGATTACACACACTGCTGCTTTCAAGGGACCTCTCTGATGTTGAGGCAGTATGGGAAGCCCCTGGGTACTCTGTATGAGCTAGGACTTGCATTGGACAAATGCATACACAGACTCAGAGGACATCTAAATGCTTAACTGCACTTTAGTGAGATCATGAAATCATGCAACAGTTTCTCAAGGAAGAGTCAGGCAATAAAATAATCTGAACCCAGGAAGGTATGTCTGTAGAAGCGGTGTACAGGGTAAAGCTAAAGTTAAGTTACTTTTCCTAGAAAATCTAAAGGAAAATATAGAGAAGAAGATTCATAAAATGTTTATATATGACTGGGAGTGATCTTCCACTGCAAGAGCTGTATCTCATAACCCATAGTAAAAACCTAAACTCCACAAACTGAGGAGTCTCTAGACCTTATTGTTTACATTGAAGGGCTATGGAAAAAAACTAATGTTAGAGAGCATCTCTGAATTTCCCACTTAAATTTATGGATGGTGAATTTACCTCTATTATTGCAAGTCAATAACAAGTATGGGTGTTGAATTGATGGGACTGAAAACAGAGGACAGTCAACTGCTAAACTAAAAATCACACAAGATGATGCATGGGTTGGATTGCTTTGTCTTCTTTTAGGGTTGAAGTCTTTCTTTAGACTGAAAAATCCTTGCTTTTTGCATCAATAATTATGGCTGAGTACTTCTGAGTGAGCACAGATTTGTTACAAATGATTAATAAGATTTCCTATATGGCTTGCAGTGAGGAGGTTTTAAGTAGTCTGCTTGCCTTTCTGTGTACCAATTACAATACTGAATAGTGTTCCAGCTGTGGTTGTGTTGATACTCCTGTGATTTACCTGCAGGCAATGCCAAACCCCTTTCAGCTCGCCTGACAGAAGTCAACTTAATTTACACCACTGGAGGGACCAACCCAGTAACCAGAGAGAGAGAGAGCAGGTTTGAGTTCAGCAGGCAACCTTAGTCTTATCAGCAGTGCATAAATACAGGACGGGAAAGATTGGAGGTCAAATGCACTCTCTCATACATGTCTGGGGCCAGTGGGACTTTGCTCTTCTTGAGGCAATAACGAGAAATGATCTCTCAGAAGTGAGAAAGGAGCCCCACGGCTACCTTGGCCTGCTGCCTCTAGCACATAGTGAAGCATGGCACCAACACATGATGCCCCTATTCAGGTCACAGTAGATGGGGACAGGGATGATGATGAAGGCCATAGATCCTTGTCCCAAACACATAGAAGCTGACTGACTCCTTGTCTGAAAGCCTTAATAGTACTGTGATATTTTGATACTGATGCCATTTTTTTTTTGTAAGGTAGTGATACTGATGCCTTAAAAGATTCAAAAAGTATTGTTCAATGCTAAATTTAATTTCTTGTCATTAAACTGGGCAAAGAAACTCAACCCCTTTCTTCCCACATCCAAAGGAAAACCACAATCTTATTAGCAACACGATCCTGAAAGCTCTCTTTTCCTCTCTGCTGAATTATCCAACTTCTGGAGGAACTCTTCACCAGCCCCATGCCTCTGCCCTGCTACATTCAGAAGACCTGGAGCACAAGCCTGAAGATAAACATATCCCAATACAACATGGAGACGAGTTAGTATCCTGAGTTGATGTACCATCACACTTTTGAGTAGTAATATTCTTTCTAATAAGAAAGACCTCAAAAATAATAATTGCAATGTCTGTCACTACTATTATATTGTAGGCAGAGGAAAAACACTGCCTTTGTTCCCACTCATTCCTATTATGTGTATTTTTGCATGTGTTGCTTCCTAAAAAGCCTAGGAAGAAGCTGTCATTCTTTCTGAAAGATTATCATAGATAATTTTATTTTATAATGAATCAAGGATCTGATACTGGAAGAAATTTTGCTTGTCAAGAGAGCTGATGTTTAATAACTTTTTAATAAGCCTTTTTAAATCAAAGTGTTTGACGGGATACAGCTTTGCAACACAAAGATATCACAACTGATACAAATGATTGGGACCACGAATCATCTGGAACACCATGGTATTTACAGGTATGGAAAATAAACCATCTTGTGAAAATCAACTACTAAAACCAAAATAATGTTTCAAGAAGAAAACCTCTTTCGTTTTGTTGTGTCCTGCTAACCAAAATATTTGTGTAGCTGAGCATTTTGCAAGGGAGAGCTGGTAGAGACATCTACAGTTAAAACTGCCAAGACTTTCAGTATTTTGCCAAAATTTTAACTACCAGACTAAAATATTCCAAGCTTGCTGTCTGCCTCAAGCTGCAACAAAACGGTCCATCAATGTGCACAAAGATGGTTATGAAAAAATAGAAGTATTTTTAATCAAACTTATTTGTCCCAGCCATGTTTTGGAAGTAGATGTGAAATCAATGGATGTCTGTTTCAGTCTGCAATTTGCTTCTTGAGTGACCATGGGATTGCTTTTTGTATTAGAGACGCCTGGATTTGGCTGCAATGTAAGACTTGGAAAATCACTGATATAAGTGCTATTGACTTTACTGAGACCAGTATTTTATCCATCAATATCAACTGCAGTACCATTACTGACAGATGATAACACATAGAGTAGAGACTTTTGACATTAGAAGCAGCAGTGAAGTCATCCCTGGGGAATATGCACATGAAAAGCCATGTAGCTACATGCACTGTAGGTATTGTATACAGCACTGAGCCCTGGTTAATAAGCCATATCATAGGGACTATTACCTTAAGCATCATCCGAATGCAGTTCCCAGTAAGCTCTGAGCACAGCAGAGCAATCTGGTCCAAAAGCTTATGCTGATGCACTACCTGTGACATAGGAAACTGTTCTTGTGCAGTCTGCAGGATGACAGCAGGTAAGGATTGAAAAAGATGAGAAGTGGCCTCTTAGGGTTGCACATGTTAAGGACTGTGGCCAAGAAAAAAATGTTTTCACTGCAAGCTCTAAATGACTTGTGTCACAGCCCCATAGTATCTGTGTACAAGAAGACCAAAATAAAAGCTGCGATATCTAATCAGACATTTTATGATAGTACTTGATTATGTACATGAAGCTTTCTTTAGTATTCCACATCAACATATTTAACTAGGAACATCCAGGCTTAAAAATAAAGAGATTAATGATCTGACAAAGAGATGGTATAGATTAGATGCTAGATCAACAGGGGCTGCATCAGAGATTATCTGAGAGTGAGCTAATGGTACAGACACACAGCTTCAACATTCTCACTGAATTTTGCCTCTTCAGACTTCAAATACCAGGTTTCTACACCTAGTGCATACTTTCAATCACTACACGTGCTAATGTTCAAGGAGAATTTTGCCTGAGACAACCTGGATATAGTATACTGAGAATAAACTCCTTTATGTGGATATTCTGAGATGCAGTGGGATTGTGGTTGTAAAATGTCCCGCACCCTTGTATTAAATAAGAAATAAAAGCAAAAGTTCATGATACTTTACCAAACTTCCAATGTCTTTAGAAAAAAAAATCATTTTTAATTGGAATATGCTGCAGATTGAGTTGTCTGAAGGCAGCTGTAGTTTTTTGCTGACATGATTAGGTGATTTGGAGCTCTACCTGTACCAGAGGCAACCATTTCAAATATACCAGGTTTCAGGTGATCACTTCAGAGGTTAGGATTTTTCTGCTGTGTTTCCTGGGGCATTTTGCTTTCCACTGACATGAATTGTTAGCACTGTTCATCTTTTCCTACGTCTTTAAAAATCACAAGGATGAAATCATTAGCATATCTTTATATGTACTATTTATACAGCTAGAACCAGCCAATGTTGTCCTGTACTGACAAACCACTCTTAATGAGAGAAATGCTAATATTTTGCAAGGATACAGCAGTACAGCTGTATCTTGTCCACAAGGCAGCAGGTCAACCTAACTGTAAAATCAGAGGTTCTCAGATTCACTCTTAACTCATCCCTAAGTGGCCAAGTCACACTGACTGCTTAAGCTAGGAGGAAGTCGGTGGAGAAACAAAGATGAAAGTGCAGAAATCCAAGCATGCAAACAGATGCACCACAGTGGAACTCACGACACAGAAATTAATCTCGATATGTGGGCCTGACCCTGCCACCTAGCTGTGTGGAGAATTTCAGACCCTTCATATGGCCTTACTTTCTATGATTTTACACGTCTTTCAGTGAGAAGCCCACTTGCTGTTAAAACTGACATTGTCAGTACCTCTAGTTTTCTTGCAGAGCCATGGTCCTGACAGCTGTTCCTTTGATGACTGCCCTTCTTTCAATGAGTAAGTCAGGTCAGAGAGTTGACATTGGAAAGGAAAAGACTGCGAAAGAACGAAGAACAGCTTTTTCTAAAGAAACTATAGTTCCACTAATTCTGAGATGCCTCTACTTGTCTGCATTTTGTGCAGTTTCCCAAATATTTAGAAGTCCCTATGTTAGAATCATAGAATAGAGTTGGAAAGGACCTTAAGGACCTTAAGTTCCAACCCCCCTGCCATAAGCACAACCATGCCACCAAGGCTTCGCTTAACCTGGCCTTGAACACTGCCAGGGATGGAGCACTCACAACTTCCTTGGGCAACCCATTCCAGTGCCTCACCACCCTCACAGGAAAGAATTTCTTCCTTATATCCAATCTAAACTTCCTCTGTTTAAGTTTGAACCCATTACCCCTTGTCCTGTCACTACAGTCCCTAATGAAGAGTCCCTCCCCAGCATCCCTATAGGCCCCCTTCAGATACTGGAAGGCTGCTATGAGGTCACCAAGCAGCCTCTTCTAAGAACCACAAGAATGAAGATAAGAAGAGGCCCAATTTATAGCCTGGAATAAAATCCCCTTGCACAAGCAAATAATCGTGATTTATTGTCACATAGTAGCCATTCTGGGGGAGAAGGAGAGAAGAAATCATGGGAAAAACACAGACAAAATTATGGGCCAGAATAAGAGTCTGTGCTTACCACCACTGTCAGCTCTAGAGGTCTGAACACACCACACAGGGATTCCTAGGATGGTCCAATACTGTTTGCTAATGAGTGAGCTGTTATACCTCACTGGATTTTTTTATCACTACTTTTATAATAACTTACTTAATTTACATGCAGCCCAATGGCAAGAAGAAAAAAAAGTAAAAGACAATGAAAAAGACTTGGAGCACTTCACGTGTAAACCCACAAATGGATCCATTTCATTCATTTAGAAAAAAACACAAACAAAACCCTCTTCACCAGCAGCCTGTCCATCTCACATTCGAGTCGATGTCCTCCATTTTCAATAGCTATAATTGCTGCTTCTCTATATCCTAAGTGTTAATTCAATCCCTTTAGCCCTGCCAGCAATACTGGCCTTCATCCAGCTCATGTGCTTCTTGTGCAGGTTCCTTTGTTACGTCCCTCCCACACCTCCGTTGCACAATATACCCAGCCTGAGCCTTAGCTGCAGCCTTGCTCCCCTTCATGTATTTCTAAAGACCTACCTCCACGCCATGCACATGAGGAATTTCTAATTGAGTAGACATAAGCAAATACGAAGATCTGCTTAAGATGATACTTACCTCAGTTACAGAGCCCCCTCGGCCTGTAGGTCTGCCGTGTTGACAGGCTGTCCCTGAAACCTTGCGTCATCGTTTCTGCTGTTCTCGATCACCCCTTTGCTTACTCCTCCATGGCAGCTCCAGGAACATGGTGTCTGCTGTTGAAGGCAGAGTCATTTTTATCACATCCTGGTACAGCACTTGGCACCAGAAGGGGGGAGGGAGGTCTTTTTTCAAGCTGCATTTTTACAGTTTATGGTATAGGATGCTCTGTCACAAGCTCTGGCCACTGCCTTGCCAGATCAAGTAATTTGTGGCAATGCAACACCTTTATTGCAACCGTCGCAAAACCAGTTTGGATTTTCCTCCACTGCCTCCACAGCTCACCCTAGGTAACTTCTTCAGCTGTAACATGCTACCTCTCCTTGCTCCTTAGTGCTGCCACCAGCTCTTGGTGCAAGTGTCCCTTCAGGGTGGCCAGGCATCAGGCCCCAGTGGTCCCAGCTCACTAATGAAGTCCAAGATGGTGGGCAGGGAATCGTGCTCTTTGTTTTTGCAGGTGTTTTATGTTTTATCCTTGACACGGAGGAAAACACTCCTTGTAAAATCGTTAAGAGAGAGGGAGGACCGAGATCAGCCACATGATAGCGAACAGGGTGTTTCATGGGCAATCCATGGCAGTGCTTTGCAGCTGTGGAAGGGCTGCTCAGAGGAGCCTGGGAGAGGGAATCCTGCCCTCCTGCCTGTGAGCTCTGCTCAAGCCTGCTGCCCAGCGCTGAGCACTCTCTACCTCTCACCTCACATAAACCTCAAAGAGTCCAACAGTCATTTTGACACAAAAGCTGTGAGGGCTTGGCAACCTTCCAGCGGCCTCTGAAACACCTCGGCAGCGCTGAAGCCCTCAGGCCTGTTGAAACAGAAGGGGATTTCCTCCTCGCCCCTTCAGCCGCCCTTTAAAGGCATGTAGTAAATACAGGCACGCCGGCGCGGGCATCCCCACGGAGCACAGCCCGCCCGCGCGGTGCGGTAGTATGCGAGTACATGCGGCCGTGTGTAGAGCGGTGCGCTACGTGTGTGTACATGCGGCTGTGCTGCGGAGCAGTGCGGTGCAGCCCCGCTGCTCCCGGGGCCGCGCAGGCGGAGCTCCGCGCCCGCGGCCCCGCCGCCCACTTGCCATGCGCTGCCCGCGGCCCTGCGCGGCGGGGGGAAGGCGGGTGCCCGCGTCCGGTAGAGGCGGGGGGATCGCGGCGCGGCCCGCCCAGCCCAGGCGGCGGCTGAGGCGGCGGCGGCGGCAGTGGCGGGGTTTCCCCCTTGCCTGCCGCGTTCCTCCGCGCTGCGGGGGTTGAGGCGGGCGCGGCGACGGGGCTGCCGGGGCGGGGAGGGGGGAGAAGGGAGGGAGAGGAAGGAGGAGCTGGAGGCGCTGTGAGGCGGGCGGGTTGCTCTCACACAGGCAGACACACACAAGCAGAGTGTGCGGAGGAGGAGGAAGGAGGAGGAGGAGGAGGTCGAGGTCGTCGCCTCGGCGCAGCCCCGGTACCCTGCGCAGCGCGGTGGAGCCGGCGGCGGCGCCCGCCCGCCCCTGCTTTCCCGCCCCGGCGGCTGAGGTAAGGCGCGCGTGGCGACCGTTGGGGGAGATCGTTGTTGTTGTTGTGCCGGGGGGGGGGGCTCCGGGTCCCGCCGGTAGCATCGCGTCCTTCACGGACCGGCCGCGGCTCTGCCCGTTCCCCCGGGCTCCCCGCGCCGCCCCGGGGCAGCCGCCGAGCGGCTCTGCCGGCTCCGGCCGCCGGCCTCCGCGGGGATGGGCTTCGCGTATGTCTGTGTGTGTGAGAGAGGGGGTTCATATATATATATATATACACATGCACACGTATATATGTGTGTTTCATATATATGTGTGCGCGAGTGGTGATTGAGTTATTCTCATCTTCGCTGCCACCCGTGCAGCTCGCTGTAGTTTCAGAGCGTATCCGGATTTTGTCAGTGCTGGGCAGTGTGACAAATGTTTCTGTGTAGTTTAAGTATAACTTTCTTGTGGTGTTTTTCTGTTATTTTTTTTTTCTGTTCTTACTATTTCTTTGGAGAAAGAGAAGCTCCTCTTGGAAGATGTGTTTGTTTTCTCTCAGATGCGTTGAAAGGTCTCTGGTGGTGCAAGTGCTTGTGTTGCCTCTGTCTGTGTGTAACTCGCACAGGTCTTTTAAATCACTTAGTGCTAATTTTCAAAGCACGGTGCAAACCCAGTGTTCCCATTTGGCCAGCAAGGCTATGCACTGTATTTGATGCATGACTTCGAATTATGTGCAGTGAGACACCTGTTACTTAATCCTGTTTATCCTTTCCAGTTACAGTTATCCAGCCTTGTTCCTCTTTTACGATATGAAAACAAATGACAGATATCCCTTTTGTTGGCATCTAGTAGCAACCCAGGAATCTAATGCATTTGTGAGGTCTGTAATGTGTGTTTGTTAGGTAATACTTTGTCAATGGAAGGTGATTTGGGAAAGTTATAGAATAATCTTCATCTCTGGGGGAGTTTATGTAATGTTAAAGTGTCTGTGGGGATGCATCTGTAAGGAAGGCGGCAGTAAGGGCTACACAAAATCAACTGCAAATCCTCAGTAAAGTGTGCATCGTGTTCTTTTCGTAGGTAAATAATGTTCCTTTGTGTTTCCCAAACTTCACTTGATGTTGCCCTGTGGAATTTTCAGTTTAATAACTGGAGTTAATTGGGATCCTAGAGAAAATGTCGCGTTTCTGATCCGCAGGAGGATGGAGCACATTCTTTCGTAACACGTTTGTGTTGGTGGTTGTACTCTGTAGTTGGCTTGAGCAGTTTCAGCAAGCTTATGATACTAGTTGCTTAAGGTTATTTTCTCTAACTTCTGGGAGTGCAATGTCGACAGTAGTTGCAGGCTTTTTCTGGATCAAGGATACCTCATATGGCTGCATACCACAATAATTATTGTTATATGGAGCTGAGCAATTTGTATTATACAGAGACAGTTTCTAAATACGACTTGGGGACACATTTATTCCCCTCTGCAGCTGATAACTTTGCAAAGTAATTAAAAATAAATTACACGTTCTGGGGGTGAGGATTCTCTTCCACAACTGTTAATAGCACTCTGCCTTCAAATGTCAGTTTTGACTCATCTCTTGATGATACCGCTAAAAACCAGGTATTAATATGAAAGTCAAACCTCTGGGGAAAATATAACTGCATGTAGCTGTCAAAATAAAATTTTAAGATCTGATTTGATTGCTGGATATGGATGCACACTTGTTAGAGTAACAATGCCTTGTATTTTATAGACACGCACCCACGCACAGGAGCTTTGTTCTAAAACAGTATTTTCTGTCATGAATTTATGCATAACCTACACTGTGCTTTTTCTTAGCATGCAGGGAAGAAAGAACCTTGAGAGGGAAGAGAGAAAGACCAAAAGGGGGAGGAGAGAGCATTCATATCGATTTCCCTTACTGACAAGGGAAATACCTCTTTGTTACATGTTGCCCAGAACCACTGGTTGTGCTCTGCTTTCACCTTTTCTAAAATAAAGGCAAGTTGTTTGGGCTTGATATATGCTACTGACTTCTGTTGCAGACTTTAGCCATTTGTCCCAGTAATATCTGGCTGTGATGATGGTCTTTGGGGTATACTGTGAGTCTGTCAAGTATTTGTTACAGCGTTGGAGGGACTGATGTCTTTATTTTCACCAGGTTTTCAATATACTGTGTTGAAAACTTGCAGTGGTATAACTTCCATGCTTACTGAGATGACTTACTTCGTAATTTTAATTTTTAACTTGTCATTTTTTGTGGTTTACTTGCATTGTTCAGTGGTTTTACTTCCCGTGGTGTTTCCTTCCTGTTCGTAATTTGATGAAAACTGATGTCTGAAACTTGAGCTTTCCCTAATATTTTCCTTAAAATAGAATTAATCCCTTTTCCAGGAGAAAAGGGACAGATGAATACTTACCAGGATTTTAAAAATGAGAACAAAACCTAAATGCAGGCATCTTACCTAAGAGTGACTAGTTATGAATGTCAATACCTCATTGGTTTTGGAGATGACAGAAGGCAGGTTTCCTCTGTAGTTTCAGTCATCTGTCCCATTAGATCTGGGGATTTGTTATAAATTGGTTTAGAAGTGAAATTTTCCAAAGTGTAGAGTCTCTGGTTGGTTGTAAGTTGAAATCATTGTTAAAGGTTGCATAAGTGTTATTTGCAGGATGGCTAATCAGTGGCTTGGGCTTAGTTCCATTCCCTAACAAATGGATGCATTGTGCTACTTCAAAAATTGCAAAATTGATGGCTTGAATAGATTTATTAATTTTGCAAGATCTGTAATGCATCCAGTTTCGGGAATACTCTTTGATGTCTGCAGAAGTTTCACACAGTGGAGATCTTTATGATCCACACTGTTAATTCTTCAAAACTTTCTTGATTATACTGTTTAGGACCTCCAACTCTTATGAAAGATGCATGCGTAATGCCACATCAGAATTACCTAAGTGCTTGCATCAAAGGCTCAGAAACATTTCCTTCAGTAGGGCTCTGTGAGAGCAGGCTTTGTGGTCCTCTTGCTCCTTCAGAAAAAGTGTGTGAGGACTTGACTTTGCCGTGTGATGTTTGGACTTTGTATTTCCAAAGATCTGACCTCTACAGGGGTTGAATATAGGGGATGGCAGTGGTATAAATACCGCAAATACTGTGCTTTGACATAAGCCAGCCTGCTTTGCTTATGTTCTTGCCTTGTAAGCACAAAGGTACGAAAATCTGTCTTGTTGGTCCTCACCCATCTTCTTATGGTAGTGGTTTCTGGAAGTTCTGTATATGGATAAAGAGGCTTGTGAAACTGCAAAAGGTGGCAGATTCCCAGCCATTCATTAAATGATTAATTATGCTTAGTAACTTCCATGTTCCAGAAAGACATGCTGATGTATCTTGAGTACCTGTAATAGGGCACCACAACATGGGGAATAGTATCAGAACAGCCCTTTTGCAGCTGTCCTCACAGTGCTGACTCTGGGACTCTCTAGTTTTCAGGACAAGATGCTCCCAAGCGGCTGATGTGAGACACAGAAATAGATGGTGCAGCACAATTCTGGCTTTTGAGATTCCTCTCTGACAGACTTCTGGATGAGGAGGTGTTGATCTTTTCCCTGTGAGGTTCTCGTTGCTGGGATCTTGGAGAAAAATCACTAATTACATCCCTCCTTTTTAAGAAGCTTATATAGGTTAGTGAAGTGCTGTGGTCTCTTTGTCAGTTTGGCTATACAAGTTTGTAGGTATCATCCACTGAATGGTGAACTTGTTAAAGCTCTACCTGCACAACAGCAAAAGAATCTTGATTTTTATTTTTTTTTTTTTTAACAAGACTGAAATACAATTACTTCTTTCTCCTCGAAAGCCCAGCCTCACTGCTCTCTTTACCTTGTTAACTAGGCTTGGATGGGTATTTGTAAATGGTTGTAATGTTCTTGTTTCACCCCTGGAGTTTTAAGAAGCACTGCTCAGTCTTGGTGTGGGGGGAACATGTTCCTGGGAAGCAGTACAAGTGTCACTGCAAGGTTGGGTTGCCTTACTGTGGTGGACCTGCTGATGAAAAGGGAGAAATACAAAGTCTCCAGCTTTCAAGGGCATGTGTCTTTTTCTTGGTCTTAGGTTTCTGTGACAGGTAGGGCTATTTGATCTCTTTTTGACTTCCCATTCTTCTCCATTGCCAGTTAATGGTATTGAGCTTGGTCTTGATCCTGTCCCTCCAAAGGCTAAGAACTGGTCATGGGACAGCATAGATGACAAGGACCATACATAGGGTATGGAGCAGTCTTGTTTCTCTTCCCTCATTTCATGACCAGCTCATGTAATGAGTAGGTGAATCCATAATCTGTCTTCCTGCAACAGCTACATGCTCTCTGTGTGGCTTGGTAGATATGCTGGAAGGAAGGAATGCCATCCAGGGGGACCTTGACACACTTGTGAGGTGGGCTGATGCCAATCTCATGAAGTTTAACCATGCCAAGTACGAGGTCCTACACCTGGGTCGGAGCAATCCCAGGCACAGCTACAGGTTGGGCAAAGAGGAGATTGAGAGCAGCCCTGCGGAGAAGGACCTGGGGTGGTGGTCGATGAGAACATGAACATGAGCCAACTGCAGTGTGTGCTTGCAGCCCAGAAAGCAACCGTATCCTGGTCTGCATCCAAAGGAGTGTGACCAGCAGGTCCAAGGAGGTGATCCTGCCCTTCTGCTCTGCTCTTGTGAGACCTCACTTGGAGTACTGTGGGCAGTTCTGATGTCCTCAACATCAAAAGGACATGGAGCTGTTGGAACAAGTCCAGAGGAGGGCCATGAAGTTGATCAGGGGACTGGAGCATCTCCCATATGAAGACAGGCTGGGAAAGTTGGGGCTGTTGAGCCTGGGGAAGAGAAGGCTGCGTGGAGACCTCCTAGCAGCCTTCTAGTATGTGAAGGGGGCCTACAAGGATGCTGGGGAGGGGCTCTTCATTAGGAACTGTAGTGACAGGACAAGGGGTAATGGGTTCAAACTGAAACAGGAGAGGTTTAGATTGGATCTAAGGAAGGAATTCTTTCCTGTGAGGGTGGCACTGGAATGNGAGAGGTTTAGATTGGATCTAAGGAAGGAATTCTTTCCTGTGAGGGTGGTGAGGCACTGGAATGGGTTGCCCAGGGAGTTGTGAGTGCTCCATCCCTGGCAGTGTTCAAGGCCAGGTTGGATGAAGCCTTGGGTGCCATGGTTTAGTCTGGGGTGTCCCTGCTTATGGCAGGGGGCATGGAACTAGATTATCTTAAGGTCCTTTCCAACCCTAACTCTTCTATGATTCTATGATAGAAAATCTACTCCAAAACCAATAAGTGCTCCTAGTTCCTGATGTTGTCTCTTATCTTTATAGTATCACGTGATCAAAACTTCAGTTAAGTAGGTGCATAGCAACTGTCATACATCTGAAGTTAGGGCCATTTTATATGGAAGCTGTTAGTGTGACTGTTCAGATTGAATACATTGTGCCATTGTTCTCATCAGATGTTGTACTGATAGATCATTTACTTGAAAAGTTTTAATCTAGGCTGCGTATTTGTAATCTGGTGGTTTTGTGTGTAATATCATCTAAAAATAAGGAGATTAAAAATTTTACAGGTGTTGTCCACCCATCAAATAGTTACATAAAAGCACTTTATACCTGCAGTTGGTCTAGCAATATGCTGTTTGAGAGAGAATATATTGTCAACTTCAGAAATGTTTGTGTGCATTTTGGTAAGGAGGAAATGGGTATGAAAAAGGTATTAAAAAGCAGGCTATTTAATCTTGAAGCTATAAATAAATTTCCTTTTCTAACGATTTCTGTATTCAACTGGAGCACATATACTCCTGAAGACAGGAAGCAATTGGTCAGAAGGTTAGTAACTAATAAAGGGGGCAAAAAGAATAAGGACTTGAAAGGTTAATGAGAGACATCTCCTGAATTTCAATGATCTAGAGTTTCCAGGATCCCGTGAACAGTGTGATGTTGTGTAAAATAACAAGTAATAAGGAAGCTCTAGGAGATGTAAGCTATAGTTTTGAACAGGATAGGTTGCGTGAGGTAGCATCTTGTAACAAAGTGGTGATTTTTCCTCCTCAGTCTTTTAGGTCATTCCAAAGCTTTATGGGGTTTTCTATTCCTGTTTTCCTCTTTCTTGAGCATTCTTATTTCCTGTGGCTGAAATTGTCATGTCTCTCACAGTTGCTGTTTGGTTTTCCTTCCTAAGCTTGTGGAGAATTACTGATACTGCTGTATGTGCTGTACTTTTTGCATATACAGATCTTCTCTACTCTCCTCTTAGCTGAGGCTGTGTACTAGATAGAGGATGCTTGCCTCTGTCTCTGGTGTTAGACATCTGGGCTGCAGCTGCCAAAAGGGAACAGGGAGGAAAGGAACTGATAGCTGTAGCAAGAGCCTATTTGTTTTGAAATACACAAATTAGGATAGAAGTACTTAAAAAACCCACTAAACAACAAAAATCTCCACATGAAACAAAACAACAACAACAAAAAAAACCAACCAAAAACCAAAACCCCAAACAATTTTGAATATTGATACCTTAATGCAAGTTGCTTTTTTTATGTAGATGTGATGGTAATTACGCATTGCTCTTAATTCTTCAAGAATTCTTCCTAGAAAAGAGGGTGGAAATGGAGGATGAATGCCTTATTGGGAAGTAGAAAATAGAGCCATGGGGTGGTTACCCTGCCTGGGCTAACATGGTTTATTGAAGCAGACAGAATTGGTATAATATTTTCTATGAAGGACTGTGTTCAGGGGAGTTAAAGCACTTTTGAAGAAGGAGGGGGAGATGGGGTGAGAGGCTGATGAATTTGCAGCAGGTTTGTTTGCAGAGATGACAGTGAGGCATAACTGTTAAAGCAGAGGTTGAATGGCACAGTGGGGTGATGAAGTGGACTGTTTATTGCTCCTAAACCTTGACTGGAAGGCAGGTAGAGGCTGTTGGATGATTTGATGTGTTGGTTTGTTGTTTGAGGTTTTTTTCGATCTTGAGGATTAGTGCAGATTAATTGTATGCTCTGGTGGATTCGGAGAGCTGTACTGCATGTCTGACATCAGCAAAGAACAGACTGAGTAATTATTGCTTTCTGCTCTTTCAGTCTGTGTTACATGTGTACTGCTTCCCTAGCAAAATATGCTTAGGTAATTGTCATACATTAAATGACAAGGGAAGACGGAATGTGATTGCAGGTATATCAGAGCAGATTGCAAATTAGATGCTGCAGTCTGGCATAAAAGCTGTTAGTTGCAGGTAACATGAATACTTCGGTGCTGCTGCTCGGCTTCTAATTTTCACATTGGAAATCTGTATCTGTGTGCTCTGCCAGTGCAGGGAAGCTCTTGGAAATTCCCCTCAGCGTGTCTGCCATCCCTCACATGATGTGCTTATCTGCCTTGATTGGAGAATTCCCAGGCTGAAGCAGAAGGTGGGCGTTTCTGGAGGCACGGAGGGAGAAGAGAGGAGGGGGGAAATGTGACCTGGGAGAACAATTGAAGGCTCAAATAGGTCAGTCTGAGTGCAGAGGAAATTCAGCTGCTGCTCATGTGCAGGGGGATTGGTGGTGGTAGCATGTTCTTCCAGGCACAACAGCTGGGGCTGTGAGACCCTGGCAAGCTTTTCTGCTTGCTGTAAGGCTGTGCGCCTGCGTTTACCCTGGGAAAGGACTGTTGGTCCTGAAATCTCTCTCCTGCAACTGAACTGATTACAATGATTTATTTTTTATTTTCCATATCCTTCAAATATGGCAATATATAGCAGAGTCTGGCTGTTCTTTTTGCTGTTGCTCTAGTTTTCAGCTATGAAATACATAATGGCTTGTTGTTGACCTGTAACTATAGCAGGTGGCAGGGAGGAGAAATAATTTCTGAGAAGACCTTGGCCCAGGTCAGAACAAGAGACACAGTTTATAGTTGCACAGGTTGCTGCTTCCCTGCTTTCATGCATCATTGGTATAATTTTGCTAGCCTCAGGCAGACCCTTGTCTACTTGGGTGCATCCTAGAGCATTATGGCCCTGTGTGCTTTTTTTATTCTTTTTACTTTTGTTAGTTTTATTGTCCAGACTGAGGAAAGCCTGGAGTCAACATTTATGCCTGATCTGGCTGACAGGTATTGATAAAATGGTCTTCTTTGAGAGATCTCAGTGACAGCATAAGGCTAACTAGGAAAAGTCATATAAAAGTAGGTAGTAAATGTGTGCCATTTCATGTGTGTGTCTTCATACAAGAAAATGTCTCACAGTTAATTTAGTCTTTGCAGGAGGTAATGAAAGTCTTTGCACTGCCCTTATGGGAAGGATCACCATCTCTTCCCATGTTGAATTAATGAGGACCAACACCTTGGAAGAAGCATATAGTACTTAACTGGTCTTAGAGTTAAAAAGTTTGTGTAATGCTTGATAACCAGTACTAATGCTTTTGTGAATGGGTGTATGGATTTTGTGCATACGCCTGAGTACCCCAAATGTCTCTCTTGCTTTAGTTAATTACCTTTGTATTGAAAGATATGATGATGACTTAGTTTTCTGGATTGAGCAGGTAGTAAATATGTAGAGATGCTTAGATGCATTAGTCTGGTGCATTTTGCTTTTATCTCTCTAGAGAGCTGTGTGATCATTACTATGGAGAAATGTTGACTGTTCCTCCTACATGTTTTTCTTTGGTTGGTATGGAAGGTATAATCTTAATTTTGACTAGTCTGGTTGAGAGCATTTAGAAGAATTTGCATTAATGAAGTCTGCACTGCAGAACTGTGGTCTCTGTGTGGCTACAGGAATCACAGTTCACTTAGACCTTTATTTGGTAGTCCAGATCTCATATAGAAACTTAGTCACTGTTTCCCTGCTGTTTCTTCATGCCTGAATTGCAGAGCTGGAAAAAGCAAATTGTGTTGGGTTTTGGCTGCAGTGACAATCTACTGGTTGATTTATTCAGGTTTTTTTCCCTAGGTTTGTTGGTTTTTGTTTTCAAAGACAGATGAATGGTGCCCTCCAAGTTTTGTGCAGCTCCTGTATGTTAGTTTATAACAGCTTTCCTGTGGTGAAGTAAAAGCCTTGTGTTACTTTAATGTGTTTTTAGATGTGGAGAAATCACAAGTATATTCTTGCAGTAATTTTTTGCTGTACAATCACATGTATTTTGTAAATGCTTTTTGTATTTTAAAACACATTAAGTAGGGTCAAAACAATACTGGCATGACCAGCTGTGAATTGGTATGGGCTATTTCTGGAGGAAAAAAGAAAAAGGGCTTTATTGCGAGGGTTTTGAGTTTTGGGGTTTTTTTTGGTTTGGGGTTTTTTTGGTTGTTTGTTTGGTTTTTTTTGTTTTGTTTTGGTTTGGTTTTTTTTTTTGTATAATGACCTTTGATGCTTCAATTTCCAAAAGTAAATCAACTGATTCAATCTGTCAAGAAATACATGCTCTGATTTATATGTCTTTGATTTAGTTATGCTCAGTTAAATAAACAGTGCTCTGTAATCTTCACTGATCTCATCCTGCTTTCATTTCTGATTTATCCTTGAAGAGACACTGCTCACTTTAAATTTAGTACAGCCACCTCCCCTCCCCACAGCAGAGCAACTGAAGATGAATGTTGTGCAAACAGATATAATCACAGCTCTAGGTATTTGGTATGTTAAAAACATCTATTGAATTGAACTGAAATTACGTGGAAAAATAGGTAGTTTTTCAGGTAATTTTGAATCACCATTGAAAGATATGATGAACAGTTTTCCATGATCTGGGTGCTGAGCAATGTGGCAATTAAGGCATTTGGGAACTGGAAAGCAGATTCTGGAAGTCACAGAAATGTCACAGGTAGAAATGGCAGGGGGAATTACGTTGTTGTGTTCACTGTTACATTATAGAGCTGTAAGAATTTGGCTTCATCCAGTGTAATTTAGTGTCAGAATGTTTGCTGTGTGTTCTCATTCTCTTCTTTATTTTTTTTTAATGGAATTATTTTCTTTACAGAACACAATCTTAGTACAACAAAGTATGAGAGATTTTCCAGTCACATAGAATTCCATTAGCCTTTTTGTGGCCTTAGTTTTTGAATTATTTAATATATTCTATTCCCTTAATGAAGGCTGCTGGTATCTAAAAGAATAACCCTGAAATTTAGCAGCGTTTAAATACTCATGGAGACCTTCATAAGTAATTTGAAATATCAACCAATACTTGGATTGGATCTGAAAGATCTGTGGAAGTATTTCTTCAAAAGACTAGAAATAGTAACTACCAGTGTTGGTTTTAAGAGCTCTAAAACTGTATACCTAAAACTGTAGAGCTGTGATATTTATTAGGTGGGGTACATCTCATTCTTAAAAAGTCATTGGTAATTTAAATGATTGCTTTTCTGGTAATATTGCTTAGTTTCATAAACCATGGAATCCCTCAGTTGCTCAGCATTTCAAGTAGAAAGTAGGTGTTTCTGTATACGTGAAGTACAGATTTCTTTCTGGCCGTCTTTGCAGAAGCTGAAGTGAAGGTAATACTTCTGCATCACTTTAAACCATGTAAAGGCATTCTTACTTAAAAATGACTGAAAGTGGACAGTCTTTTTTTCTTTCTATCTCTTGATGCTATCATCACATCTCGGGTTTTAGAAGCTAAAGCATATGGTTTTAAAGGCTTTGGCAGGTTTTCCATAGCTAGGTAGTCTTTAGTTCCACTGGTGATTAGCATATCTCTTCCTGACCAAAACCATGATTTTAACAGAAGTTGGTTCTTCATGGTCAGGAATGTCTGTTGACAAAGTGTTACAAGCATGTAACCTAAGTTACTTTGGAACCTTTTTAACAAGTTACCTTGTATTCAAGTCAAAATCACTTTGTGCCTCATCTGAGGTGCCTTTTGGAAGGTTCTTGTAATTTATCTGTTATTCATTAGTGTAATACTGTTGCAACTGGGTTTATGCATCTGTGGTTTTATTACAGAAGGTTAGTAGGCCTAAATTGTGTGTGCCCACTTACTGGTCTATTCCTTTGGTTTTTAAAAAGGAAAATAATAATAGAAGGAGTTACTGTGTGAGGAGTACATCACTAGAGATGCAGTTTGTTCTGCTCTCAGTGCAGCTCATTCTGAGCAAAGCCCATGAGATAAGGATTGGCAAGATGGAGCTCTTCAAAGAACTGATGAGAAAAAAGGACAGTTTATATACTCTGCTTATTTCCTCCTTGCATCTTTCATGCTTGTTTGGGTTTGATATGGTAAATAGCTCTGTGGATCATGTCAGCACTGCTGCTAGTATTACTTTCCTATTTGGGCCATAATTTACCCTTGCAAAAGTTAGAGCAAGTCACTTTTTCCCTTCCTTGTGTCTTTCCGTCTTTAGCAAGAGATAGGGAAAGTGAAATGTATGCCCACAAAGTTGCCTTGAGATGCAGATGCTCCTGACTGTAGCACTGGGCTGACATGTACTTGCTAAAAACGCTCTTTTTCAGAAAAAAGAGCCCCTATTCTGTGAGATCAGATGTCAAAGACTGCACTTTCTCAGGATGGAGAGAAATTGCTGGAATTAGAGAAGGTTGCATTGAGACTGATCTGATTTCTTCAAAACCAATTTTTAGCTCAGCTTCAGCAGAGGAAGGAGTAACTGTTAGAACACATTTGATCCTGTAGTAGGTGTGGTAGTGTTACTGGGTTAGAATCTGAAACCTTTTGTGATATAGGAGGGATAGAGGCCCAGCTTGGAAGGTTTTTTCTTTGCTGTTTGATATGGGTTTAGTAATTCCACCATGTAGTCCTTCCTTCCTCCCTGTATCTTTTGGACATAGGCATATCTGGGTGTAGTGGACTTTTAAAATGAATTTCTTTGTTCTAAACTGGGGTTTCGGTTAAATACTGTAAGACACATACACATCACCCCCACTGTTCCGATTATGGTATTCTTTTCAATGCTTACCTTATATGTCAGGATAATGCCCAACAAGAAGGCTCATTGTCTTATGAACAATGAGAGACACAACAGCCTTCAGCAGCACGCATCAGAACAATGTGCACACTTCTAGCTTTACCCTTAAAGTATGAACTGAAATATATTCCTGTATTGACATTTACATTGTGCTGTTAGGTAGGTTTGGTATGATCCCTTAAGGATTCTTTCTTCATGTCCTAAATTGCAAGGTTTCTGGGGCAGGAACTATCCTTGCATTATTTATTTTATGGCATTTATTATAATGCAGCCTTTATTATTATTATTTTTTCAACCTGATTGGTGCCTAGTCACTGATACCTCAGATGAGAGAGAACACTGCAACATAGTGGTTTTAATTAGAATATATATACAGTACTATTTTATGTAAGGTAAAAAGAAACAGCATCCATGTTGTTCAGTTCAGTGTGCTGAAATGTCTAAAGGTATAAACCAGCTTTCAGACTATTTTATATCATTTTATATTCCAATTGTTGAGACCTTTTTAAGTGTTGTAAGAGGGTTTCATGGAAGCCTGCAGCATACATGTTAGCAGCAGAGATTCTGGTAAATTACTTCTTGACCTTGACTTGCAAATGAAAAGGTAGCAAATCAGGGACACAGACATATACTGTACCAGGACAATCTGCTGGGAGTGCAGCTTAATGTATGGAGCAGGCATTGCTCATACTGCTTAGATTGGCGTGTCATGCAGTATTAGAGGCCATTGTGTTTTAATACCTTTGTTATGGAAGAGATCCAGATTTGATTTATAGCCCAGCAAAGTAGCCAAGTTCTATTCTTTTCATGTTTAGAAGTATAATATGATATAGAATATTTATCAAGGAGTCTTTCTGCATATAATATTTGACAGTAGTCTTCCAGCAAAAATGTAAATGTGCTTCTTATTGTTATTTCTAGGTGTGAGGATTCCCTATGTAAGCCTTTAAGTAGCAGCATAACTCAGAAGTGCCTTTTTTTGGCAACTGTATGGAGATAGTCTGAATCAGCAAAGCTTGCTTAAAGAGACACTCAAGTCAGAAACATTTATATATTAAAAAAGTACTTCTTGAAATGAACTGGGGTAGCTGAAGACATCAGGCCTACCACTGAATGTCCGTGTCAGTTTAGAAACTAATGTATATGGGTTCTGTTGTTTCTGTCTCCTCCCTCTTTTAGTTCTGTGAAAGGCAATAAAGAACAAACCCTGAACAGGCTTGACTGCACAGTTGGATGAGAAAACAAATAGAAGAGACTGGGCAGAAACTGGACTCTAATACACAAAGCATAGATCTAGAAAGATGTTTCAGCTATGCTAAAAACTATATGACACTTTGCAGTCTTACCGCAGTTGGTGATCTAATAGTCATTCTGAAATCTTTTTTAGGCATTTTACATACTTGTTAAAAATGCTTCTTCCCCTAAAGAATTTATGACACTACTATTGGAGGAGTCTAGAGCTGAACACCATTTTTAGTACACAGGCAACAGAATGTAAGTGTGAAACAATTCTAACTACATGTGGTAAAGATCAGCCTAAAAATGTAAGCTGCATGTTTTAATAGTTTTTGATCAAGTGGTACTTTAAAAGCTACTGACTTACCTTTGAAGTGTAGATTTTCACATTGGACAAGCCAGCACAGACTGGTACTGGCTACCATCAGAAGAGACTTGCTTCCATTGAGCCTGCAGCATCAGGCCCAGGGTGTTTGCAATATGAGTTTCTGAAAACCTCTCTTGCAGATGTGTAATGCTTTGATTTTTTATTTTTTATTTTTTTTTTTTTTT